>JAOEGS010003300.1:25288-38189 GCA_025447755.1 Corythornis vintsioides
CCAGAGCAGGGGCACCTAGACCAAGTCACCCAGGAACAGATCCAGGTGGGTCTTGAGTGTCTCCAGAGCAGGAGACTTGAACACTGAAATAGCAGTGAAATCAGTGTGGAATCAGTTTGGAGGAGAACCTCCAGACAGTGATTTGGGGGGGTTTTATTTCTTATCCTGAAATGTGCTGTGTGTTTGGATGCACAAGAGGAGCCCAGCTACAAATATTTCTCTTAAACAAATTTATATGTCAGCAAAGAGGAGAAGAAAAAAAAAAAAAGTAGTTTAATAAAAGCTTTAAAGCACTTACTACTTTCCCCAAATGCTCCCCATAACCATAGCATAGCCCAGATTTCAGGGGTGCTACCTGAAGGCATCAAGAGGAAGGATGATTTTTAAAACTTTAAAGATCTAACCCTATGTTTCAGTCCAGAATGTCTGTGTCAGGCCAATGTTGTCTGCAGAAAAAGCAGGAAAATTGGGAAAAACAGGCTCCAGAAGAAAAAGAGCATTGAAAGGCCATTTAGGGGCTTCTTTAGGACAGCTAATCACCTGTCCTCTAATTGTTCTTCAGTTTTAACCGAAGAAAGAACCAGCTGAGATTAAAATAGCATCTTATTTACTTAAAGTAGTTGTTTGAAGCCTTAACATTCAGAACTTGAGAGGGAAGCCCGGGCAGGGGCTGATCCCTGGTGGTGTGCACACCTCTGAAGGGAGCTGGGGTGCAGAGCAGGTGGCTTGGCAGCCACAGCTCCACCTGGGTGAGCCATGGGGCATCCAAGTGGCCTGTTACCCACTGGCAAACAGGAACCTCCACAGGAAATTGAGCTGGAGCAGGAAAACCTTTCTGAGCAAATCCAGGCAGCTCTTCCACCACCCAGGGTGGAGCCCAGGAAGAGAATATTTCTAGCTTGGCTTTATAGTTATTGTAGTTATTTTTATTTTAGCTATTTTTGCCCTTTTTTTTTTTTTTTTTTACATGGTTAATCAGTTCTGGATTTGTGCAAAGGCAAAATATTGTTAGAAAATTCAGAATGTATCTGTGATTCTAGGAAAGGGAGATCTTAAAGTTTTCATTCTGAGGTCAGTTCCCATTCCTCACAAGGTAAAATCTGACAGGAGGTTAGGTTATGTATGCAGACTTTGGTCCTTTATGTGGAATAAATGAAAATTAAACATTTTTTTTTAAGATGAATGTATTTCAGGTTTAAAAAAAAAAAATCACATTTTAATTTTAGTCTTTGCAATGAAACAAAGTCTTTCTACACAAGACAGGTTAGAGTTGTCACCAAGCTGTCAGGTAACAAGCTTATATTGCTCAGGAAAATATATTACAATTTTATCTGCTTGTACTGTTCAATAAAACATTAGTATCTCAGCATTTTTATTTAACAATAGGCAACCTTAGGCCAGTAATTATGCAACAATTATAATCATAAAAACTGTCCCCTGCTGCTCACCTAGAAACAAGAATATATTAAACCAGTCCTAACCATCTAAAAGGAAAGCAACAAACTACACTCATTTTTAATGCCCCTGCAGTGCACCATGGGAAGCTAATAATTCACCCTCTAATTAGTATCCCTTCTGCTGCTGTTGGCACAAGGACAGACAAAGAGGTATCCTCTTCATTACCAACTTGCCTTGGTAATCTTTCCATGTCTTTCTTCTCTGCAGGTTGGATGCAGGGAGCAGGGGCAACTAGAATGTGCAATTAAAAATGGTTTGCTGCTCTGACCATGCATCCTCAGTCTAATGAGTAGACTGATGAAAACAATAAAAAAACCCCCATTTGAACGTGCTCCTGCTCTTCTGGGCTGTGTCAGAATTCTTCCTCTCTGCCCTTTAGCAGTTCCTCCATCAGCAGAGGACAAAGGAGCAAGAACTTCACAACATACCTGTGTGGGGCTGGCAAATGGCACCAGTGGAGCTGGAGAAGGTGAGTGACAGGAGGCCTTAATGAATGCCTGAGAAGGCTGGGTTTGATCAGGGAGACTCTCTCAAGCTGAATGCAGTGCTGTTTTACACACCAGAACGATTTTGCCACGGGCCAGTGTGGTTCTGAAGCACACAGAGCTCTCCTCCATCACTTCAGTGCTGCAGAGATTAGTGAGGGTGTTGCTGTGACAATGCTGCTTTCCTTCAGCTGTCTTGTTTACATGTGCACAGCCTGTTTGCTGATTAATCTCAGCTTAGTACAGAAAATGGGACATGCTTGAAGGTACTTTCAATTTGCTGCTGATTTTAAGCTCAGAAAGGAGCTGCAGGTTGTAGGTCACCCTGCTGGTGCAGTGAAAAGTGAGGCCAGCACCAAGAGCCTGTGCTCTGCTTCACACCTCCCCTAAAGCTCTTGCACCAGCCCTGTTCTATGGTTGTGTGGGGATTTCTGGGGGCTCAGGACAGAACCAGGTCTGAGGGGACCCCACCAGGACATGCTGAGGTTCAGAGCACCTGTCTAACTCGATTTCCCCCCAGTCCTGCCCTCTGAGCTCTTGCTGGGGTGCTCCCTGGGGGAGGTGTGTGTGCTGCAGGCAGGGGAGCAGCACCTTCTGCTGAGCACAAGAGGAAACTCAGAAGGGAATGATCACAGTAACTCCCTGAAACTTCTGCCTTCTGGTTTGGTAGAAGCCATGGTAGAAGCCATATGTCTTCTGAACAGCTAATAGAACTTCAGATTTTTTGTGTTAAGCAGGGATTTTGAAGACAGTGAATGGACCCTTATATGTGAATCCAGTAGCAGGTGAGCAGGGACTGGAGCAGCAGGATGAAAGGATGCAGCACTCACACTCAGCAGCCCTTCAGCCTCACTAGGAGAAGCAGTTCTGTCCCACGAGCAGGGAAACTCCTTCCACCTTAATTCCTGTCTTTTTGTCTGTTTCTGGTTGACTTGTGACTGACTCCCAACTATCTGAGCAAGCTGGTCTTTCAACACCCTTCCCTACCTGGGATGCTCTTCCTGGCAGCCTTCCCTTGCTGCCACCTCTGACAGGTTACCCCACCTTGGGTTTTGTACCAAATCCTTGCTGCCATTGCCCCTCTGTTACCCTGCTTTTCCTCTGCTGAGGCCTAGTGCTGACCTCTGCTCCCCTGCAAATCTCCACAAGACACCTACATAGAGAGGCTGATCCAGCATCCACTAAAGCTCTGCAGTGTGCTCATGAGTACTGGATCAGTTCCTGACTCAGTTTTAATTAAAGCAGCCCCAAGGGAAGAGCAGGAAGTTGTCTGCAGAATGAAATGGGATTTGTTCTGGCATCCCCTCTATGGAAAATCAAGATTTGCCAGAGTTTCATATAGGAGAGTAAAAGACATATAGTAAATATTCAGATAGTGCTTCACTGATGATTCCAATTCATCCTGATTCAAGTGGCACTAGATTAAGAAATGGAAAAAGCTGCTGCCTTAGGCTGTGTGGCACTTGCAGAGGAAGTTGGTGCCATTTTAGTCTGTCTTGGGACTCATGGTAGGAAATGAAAAGTCTGGAGGTGGTCCTGATTGCAAATCCAAGAAGAGAAAGGCTTATGGAAGGCTTACAGGCTCTTAGCAGCACTGCAGCTGTCTGAGGAATAAAGGGAGAACTTGATCAGGTTAACCTGATAAATTTTAACCTTAGCACTGAATTCACTTTAAAATGTCAACACTGGGTTTGGTCCACACTCAATCACCTCAAAATCCCTTTCTGAAGATTAATGCACAGCTTCTATTATGGAAATATCTTGATAAAATAATTGGATAGCAATTATAACTTCTTTTTTTTTTTTTTTTTTAGTGCAGCATGGAAGCATATTCTGCATAACTCAGAATGCAAACAAAACCACAACATCCCAGTGATGCTCTCTTCAAAAACAAACATATGCTGGTAATAGTGGCTAAGCCAGTGGGAGGGTGGGTTGAGAAACAGCTCCTGTGGCTGGCCACTCATCTCAGGGGAAATCCTCTCTGCCTCACTTGTTAGTTCTTATTGATCTGACACAACTGACCAGAACTTGTCTGGTGTGAATGGCTTTCCATACAATCCTCCTTTCTTAAATGCTGTCTGACCTAAAGGTGTTCTGTTTTGGGGACAAAGCCTTGAGCTACCTTTCTGAGCACCCTGGCTTCTCCCAGGGGGGCCAGCACCCAGCAGTGACTCCACCAGCCACACTACAGTGCCAGAGCTCATCTTTCTCAGGAAAAAAGGTCAGTTTTTGTAAGATTTTTGTCTTAAGATGATAACCCAACCGTACAGAATTTTCTTCAAGATGAAATTCTGGTTTTTGAAAGCTCTTGTTAGGTGTTCTAGGAGAGAGTTGACTCCCTGGGCCTTCTGAGGTCAACCCAGGCAGCTGATTTCACTGAGAGATGAGCAAAAGCTGTGTGTTCTGGAACAGTTGTTAGGGTGTCTGCAGCTTGCTGCTGAAAAGCTGCCAGAGCATCCTCTTCTTCCCATGGAATTGCTGGAGGAGCTTCCTGGGTGATCAGGCACCACAGAACCCAAGGGATTGGGGGACTGTGGGGGCTTAAGGAGTCACAGCAGATGGGCAGCTGATCTTACTTGGAAAGGCAAAATGGGAATTGTTTGTATGTTTGAAACTCCCTCTGGTTTGAGTCTCAAGTGACTGCTGCTGCTCTCTGTGGCCAAAGCAGGAGTGATGCTCCATGGGTGATCTGCAGCTCTCTCTCCAACCCTACTGCAGCCCAAGAAGGTGTCTCAAAGACAAACATCTCTGATATTGCTCCTTTCTGTGAATGGATGATGGCAAGTTGGGGAATTACTATAATGGTAAATATTTTAGAGTTATAAATATTGATAAATCTATTGCTATCGATTCCAGATCCCTAACAGTGATATTTTAATTATATTACTTTATTTAGTTTTGGCCTTAGTTCTCAGACATATCACTATTTCTGCAAAAAATTAATCATGTAAATCAAATTATCATTGATTGTGCAAAGAACTTTTTAGCTGGAGATTGGAATTCAATTTTTAATATGATTATTGGCTGCTCTGAATTTCTACTCGAATTATGCTATTTTTCTTAAACACACCATGGCTTTCTAGTTGGTGAGATGTGAGATTTTTGCTAAGGAGAAGCACAAACCTGGAACTGCTTAATGCCTAAATTCATCATTACTTCCAGGAAATTAATTGTGTTTGTTGATGAAACCCTTGGCACAGGGTTCTACAACTTTGCTAAGAAGGGTAAACTGCATATTTGTGAGACCATTTTCTGTGTGCTGCACCATATTTATACTGCCTGGATGTTTTAGAGTACAGGGTGGCAGAATATTCAGAATATCTTAGACCTAAAATTGTGAAAAGCAGGAATATAGCCCTTCAGGAGTTTGATGGAGAAGCAGTGTTTGCCTAGCAATGCCCAGGTGAGTTTCTCATCATTGCTGGCACTTGAAGCTCTTCATCTGCTGCTCTGAGCACTGCTTCTGCAGCCAAGCAATGGCATGTAATTTGTGCAGCTGTAAAATCAAGACTCTCAAAGGGTTAGACTCGTGTCTGACTAGCAGATAAAGGAGTGAAGTCCAAATATTGGTGACAAATATTAGCTGTGAATGGCTGTTAGATGTGGGTGGTGACAATTCTGACACGTGAGAACTTGTGGCTTTGTTGAAATGCACTTTTTATCTGCTTTTGAACAGTTGTTTGCAACTCTTCTCAATTAATAGTGAATTATTCAACATGTGATGGTCCTTTAGGGGTGCACCTTGTAAACTGCATTGCTTTTCTGGGTTGTTTCTGGGCTGCTGATGCTGCTTATGCACCAGGTCCACTCATCATTAATAGCTCTGGTCTTGCCTGGGTTGCTGGCTGCACAACAATGAAGAAAGCATCATGCTCGAGGTACAGATCAGACAGGAGATGTTTCAAAGCTCTAATTCTACATTTATACCAAGCAATTAAACCCCCTGTACTCACATAGTTCTTCTGGACTGCACTAATGGTTTGGAAGCACCTTGATTAGTGGTGATTAGTGGAGAGCAGCAGCTCATGGATCAGTGAGAACAAAATGTCCTAATACCTCCTGTTCCTCTGGCTGATCTGTTTTCTTCCACTGACTTCCAGGGTGAAGGTACTCCCAGAAACTGGTATTTTTTATATCTTTATTATTTAAGTGGCTTCTGACTTTCCCATTTTAGTAGAGTGCTATCAAGCAGCATTCACTTCTGTCAAGTGTTGCCTTGGGAGGTTTTCTTTTTGTCCAGTCTGTTTCTGCTTTGGACTGATCACATTTTTCTTCCCCTGATCTGCAAAGTCATCAGTGCAGCACCTTCTTCCCAATGAAAGCAACAGGCTGGGAGGCTGGATTGCAAGGACAGGATGACAACAGCATGTTAGCAAGTGCCTGGCTCTGTTAGAACTGCTCCTGGCTGCTTCTCCTATGGAGGGTAGAGTGGTAATTATTCCTTGATTCACTTGGCTTTGTGGAGTCTGTCTCCAACCTTTCCAATCCCTGTTCTACAGGACGAAAAGAGAGACTTGAAAGTTGCCTAAGGAGAAGGAAGTGTGCAAGTGTTTTGAGGCTATTGCTAAGTGATGAAAAGCTTGAAGTAGCTTTCCAAGAGCCAGGATCTCAGAGCCTTACTATTTGAGCACCTGTAAAAATTAGTTGAGAAGCTGCTTTCCAGTCTGGAGCAGAGTGGGAAGGCAAGAGATGTCCATCCTCAGACAGGTGAGCTTGTCCACACACACTCTGTGGTGCTGTTTCTGTAGCAGCAGAGCCATGTGGCCCACCCCAGAAACACTCCTTGAATGCCAAGTCCTTTTGGCCTGCTCTGCCTTTTAGATGTGCTGCTCTTCAGCCCCCTCCCAGTGGCTTTGCTGCTCACAGCCTTCTTTAGAGGCTTTCTGGGATTTTGCAGGTTCTTGACATGGCCTGTGACCCAGCTGCCTGGTGCTGCTGCCTCCTCTCAACATCACAATGCTCACAGTAGAGAGTAGTCTTTCCTTCCTCTCTTGTCCTCAATGGATTCATGTTCACAACATGATTCTTACTGTTAGCAAATTCTGGTAGTTCATGAACTGAAACCTATTTTTCATGCCTGTAAGAACCTCTCAAGAGTGTTATTCTGGAAAAAAAAGAAAATCTCCTGTAAAATATAAGTAGTGCTGTCTGAAACTTCTGATTCCACTAAAATGGCACACAAGGATTTTTTAAACCATATGGTTTGGCTCAGCTTGTAGACAGCAGCCTGGTGCTTCCCTCTTCACCTGGACTGCTGGGAGGGTGCAGAGCAGTGTGAGGTGATGTCACATCCAAATCCAGGGGGTTTTAATGCTTTTCATCCTGCATTCATCCACTTGGCCCAACTGGCTTGTGGGAGTGACCCAGTAACACACCAGTCATTGGTTTAGGACAGGCAGGGAGCTTAGTGTGCTGCTTAGGCCTGCCTTACACCTGTAGCTTAGCCCTACCTCAGCAGGGGCTGTCTTGCCAAGAAGGAATTTTTGGAACTGACTTGAAGGGGAGATTTATTGGATTGGAACTGCAAACGAGCTGTTCTGGAGGAAATCCTTGGAGAAGCTCCACCAGTGGAGGACACAACAAAGCCAGCAGCAGCTGCAGCATCAGCATGCTCCTCACTCCTTCAGCCAGCAGCTCAAGGAAGGATTTTGGCAAGGCAGGGGGCCCAGTGGGTGCCAGCTTGGCACTGGCACCTCTTGTGTTTTCTTTGCCCTATAGGATTTTTTTTTTTCAGACTGTCAAACTGTTTTGGTGACACTGCAGCTTGGAATGAGGGAGTGAAGGGGAAAATCATTTCTTCTTGTTTAGGGTCCCTTCCCTAGCATGGAATTTCCCCTTTATTCTGTTTTCTCCACCATGCTCGTTAGGAAATAGATTCAAACAACTGATGCCTAGAGCAGGGCTTTTTTTGGAACATTTCAAGAGTGAGGATTTCCCCAACATTTTACTACTGGTTTTTATTGGTCTGTGTGTTCCCACTGAAGGCTTGAGGGCAGCAGAGCAGAAAGCAGGGCTGTCCTGCTCCAGATCCAGCAGCAAACAGCTCATGAGGACAGTCTCAAGAGAACTGGCAGTGTAGTGGGCAACAGGGAATGTTTCATGTGTTGGCAAGTTTGGGATGGCTATTTTGTGCAAGCTCTGGGTGACAGCTGCATCTCTAGGAGGATCTTCACTGCCAGTCCCAGCAGGAGATGTTCCATCTGGTGCTCAGCTCCAGCTCTTGCCTTTCAGGTGGGGTGGTTCTGTGGGGGGAGCTGAATCCCTAAAGATTCCTGTATCAAGGAATACAGGAGAGCACAGATCAAGCAAAAAGTGCTGGAGCATTTAGAAGCAATACAAGCTCACTGGGAGTGTAGGTAAGAATGTGAGAGAAGCTCAGAATAAAGAGTTTTATTCACACTTGTCAGCTATAGTGAAAATTCCTTAGAAGAAATGCAGGAAGATAGTTGCTTTTGCCAAAAATCTGAATGCAATTGAAGTGTCTGAGCAGATGATTGCAGTTAGAAGCATGTTCCTGGAGAAAAAAAAAAGCAAAGTGCCAGCACATTCCTGCTTGGATCAGAACACCAAAGGACTCCAGGAACAGCTTCTTTCTGACAGTTACACTTGAATTTCTTAAAGGAGATCCCAGCAAGTTTGCTCTAATCCAGCAGGGACAGGATTTCAAAGGCCTTTCCTACTAGGAAAGTTTGTCTGTCTTGTTTAGAAAAATGTGTTTTAGTAACAAATTGCTGTGTTTCACAAAGGCTCAGGCACTTCACTGAAGCCAGGGAATTCATGCACGTGGGGTTAAACTGCTTCTGTCTTTCTGCTATTGAAGAGGTTAGTCATTGCTCAGCTGCTCTCTGGTGAAACTGTCTCCTGAAAGCAAAGGGGATGAAATGCAGAAATATTTCTAAAGGGGAGGCAAAAATCCAACCAACCAACCAACCAGGGAGCAAAAACTCCTGAAAGAAGGAGGGTGCTTATTGCCCACAGAGACCTTTGCAGCACCACTTAAAACACTGCTGGTAATGATGATTTATTTGGTTTATTTCCCTGATCATCAATTAATGCATCAGCTAAGTAGATTAGTACCTCTGCTTTCGTGTAACTGTAGATAATCTGTGAGGGGGGGGGGGGAAATGTCAATTTTTTTAACTCCCTGACAATGTGCCTGTGCAATTATCTGCTCCCTGGCTGCTTCCCATGGCCAAGTGTTCTCTTCTGCCCTGCCCGTGTTAGCTGAGCAGGGAGGTCAGAACCATTAGCAGATTGATCCTTCTCTTCCCTGCCTTATGGCCCATATCCATTGTCAGTTGCACTTCAATGATTTCTCTATTTCTCTTTCAGCACAGCTCATTTAAATAAACAAACTTTGGGGGGTTGAACTCTGATTATCTGCTGCTTGTTCTCTCTGTACTTGTCTTTTTCTCTCAGCTCTGTAAATAATCTCAGTTGTTACCTTCTTCATGCCATTCAGTGGGTTTCAATTATTTTTGTTATTTTAATGATTTTTTTGGGGGGTAGAAATGGCTTTTCTTACATCATCTGTATTTGTTTTGGAAGGAGTATGTTTCCAGACTATTTATTAATTTTTCTCATGGAAAGCTATACATTTTCTCCAGCATCTGAATTCAGCAAGGACACCCAATTGTCATTTAAAACTCTGTTATTAGCAGCTTCAGTTCTGGAGGATCTCCATGGATTTCCAAATTCCCATGCCCACGTATCAGTCATTTTCCTTCTGCTGCTACAATAAAATAGCAGATACTTAACATAAAATTAATATTTATCCTGGCCAATGTGACTGAACTGCTCCTCACTCTGGTAACAGTGTTGGAGCAAACTGCCAGTCACCCAGCTTGTTAGTGTCAATGTTTGTTCCTGATGCTTATTGTTCTTCAAGCAGCAGGTTTGCAGTTCCCTTGCCAGGATCCTTTGCCCACTTCAGATCTCTGCAGTACCCAGGGCCTTGTTCTCTCTCAGCACCCAGAGCTCTCTCTCCAGCAGTCTCCAAACAGCTGCAGAGAGCTAAACTTGGATTCTCTGTTGTATTTCATGCAGCACCATTCCTCCATCTGCACTGACAGTGTCCTCTCAACCTGGGAGCAAACAGGTATGACCCTGGTGCAGCCACTTGTGCAGCAGCCCTTTGCAGTCTGTGAGTGTGAAGAGTCACAATGCAGAGATACCATGTAGAAAATACAGGATATTTATGGCTATCAATGGAGTTCTCTTCTCCATAGCACCCTCAGAGTGCTGTGTGTGTAGAAGAAGAACATCATATGGATTTCTATCTTCCATTCTGGGCACCTCATCACACAAAGAGCAGAAAGGAAAGAAATGTACTTCACTGTAATTACAGCAGACATAAGCAACTGATAATTTAATCCTATAAATCACTCAGGCATAGGGGAAAAAAAACCCCTTTGAATTTCATCTTTAATGTGGTATCACAAATGCATTTTAGCCCAAGGCTCTGTTTGGGTGTCCAGTACAAAAGAGCTTTGTGCACTCTGGAAATAGGAATAAATCAAATCAGAGGCATGTATGTGTGGTTGTGTTTTCCTGCAGAATACCAGGTGTTGAATGCATGTATTAAGGCACCTGCTTTATTTGGCTGTTATCTGTCCAGAGATGCTTATTCATGCTAAATTTAGCCAGGCTGTGGCAAGCCACGAGTTCACTTGGGAATGTGAAGCTGTGAAATATGCTCTCACTGGAGCATGGTGAATAATTTAACTCACTAAATCTCTTTTCCAGCTTGCCATTTAACTAGGAATAGATTTCAGTTTTGATTTATTTTGTTCTTCAAGTTATTCAACAAAAGGTTTATGCAAATACATTGCAGCCTAAGGATAGCTCATACATTACCCAGTGACTGCAGCTTCCACTGATGGTGTGGGGACCAATTCAGTGCTCACTAAGGAACTGAAAAGGCTCCTGTGTGCTTCAGTTACACAACCCTACAGATGTTCTCCCCATTCACCTGTGTCCTCAGCTCTGTGACTCTGCAGGTACCTCACAGAAGAAGATTTCTGCTGCTTCACACCATGACTTGAAATTCCCCAGAGAGTTCTTAAAACCACGAGACTGTCCCCTCCAGGTGAGCAGTTCTTCATCAAAAAAACCTGAAATGAAACACATGTGGACTTGGGAAATGTCTGCACAAGGTGATGCAGCAATGACAAGCTGCATCTGTCAGAGATTAAATGTAGTTTTAGTATTTACCACTTTGCCACCAGCTTGAAACTTACCTGTAAGGCTTCATGCTTTACAGAAAGGGAAAAATCTTACCTGGAAAGTTCTCTTCAAAACAGTTATCAATAGCATTGTTTCTGATATTAAGAAAAAGATCTGTTTTCTTGCTAGAAAGTCTGAGGTTTCTTTCTGAAGAAATAAAGCTTTCTTTCTGAAGTTCTGTTGGGGAAACAAGTCTCAGGAAGAACTCCAGCACAGCAACCTTGTATTGTATGATTCCCAGAACTCATCTAGATTGCTTCCTTTAATGACTGATTTGTTTTCCTGGAAGATGAAAATGAAAAAGATCATTTTATCCAAAGCAAAATCTTTTAGATACTTAAAATTTATTTTTTTTTTCAGTGCTCATGACTTATGTTTATTTGGATCCTTTGCTGTCAAATGTGAGAAATATCCAATGGGCATTTCTGAATCTGGTTTTATGATTCCTAAACCTCAGACAGTTGTCTGTAAATGTAGAATATAATTTCTGCACTGATTTATTTCCAGTGACTAACCCCAAAATAGCCTCTGATCACATCAGTTGCCTAGCCCAGCTTCATTAATGTGCTCAAGTCCTTAGTCACTTGGCAAATTTCTGGCAGTCAGTTCTTTGAGCCCATTTCTGACATGACTGATGACAAAGCATTTGTCCAGAACTCATTTCTCTGCACAAGTATCACTTGATGATCAGTATTAGTTTGGTCTGCAAAGCCCAGCACAGCTTCTCCAGCCTCTCCCCATCAGCCCAAAGCACCCTGTCTCTTTTGATTGTGAAGCTTTAATTTCTCTGGAGTTTGCCAGGAAAGAAAACCCACTGCCAAGCTGAGTTTCTACTAGGACACTGGCATTTTTAAAATATATTCTTTTGTCCAGATGAGACTGAGGAGGAGGTTTGAATATTTGGATCCATCAAAACTTCCCAGGAGATTATTTGCAAGGACGTGGGCAGCTTGTGCCAAGATTCCAGTGCAAGTAATGCTTAGATTATAATAATAATGCTGCTTTTTATCACTGTTATCTTGCAGAGAAATATTGCCATTCTCCCCTTGCTTTTAAGAGACAGTTATTGAAATGATTCTGGGATTCCACAGTGTTTGGTGGGTGGAAGAGTAACAGCTGTGTGACAGTTTTACTCAGAGCTGCTAGAATAAATCCTGAGTCTCTCTTCAAATACATCTCACAACTGGAGGTGAGCAAAAGCAAATGAGGTAGTCCCAAGGAATGAAGCAGTGATCTCTGAAATATGCTGGATTCTCCCAGATCTGAAGTTGTTTCTGTCATAAATAACAGCCTTGCAGGAAATGTAAATGTGATATTGTCCTTATTTCCACTTTTAAGCCCTGGGAGTACTCCCAGAACGTTGCCTTGCTCCCTTAGACACTGAGCTCAGCACTACCAGGCTGTGAGTACAATGCATTGCTACCTAATGTAACCTCAACCTTTAAAGCACCTGGAAAACAGATCATTTAAATGATCATAAATAGGCAATTAATCAAGTGTCTCTAAAAGACAAAGGATGGAATTTGCTGCTGTGGTTTCAACTGCCTAAGCCAGACTGAATTTCCTGGCATCACAGTATCAGCATTTCATTTGCTTGGTGTGGCAGTGTGGTGGGAACACAAAGGCTTTCCCTGAACAAGGGATAGTGGCAGCATGCAGATTCCTTCTGAATTTGCAGAGGTGGAGTAAGTAGAGAGGTGTATATATATATATTTTTATCTTTATATATA
>JAOEGS010003300.1:41137-51247 GCA_025447755.1 Corythornis vintsioides
GGGGGAGGAGAACCTCCCTTGCCCTGCTGGCCACACTTCTCCTCATGCATCCCAGGATCCATTGGCCTGCTTGGCCAAAGCAAGGGAGCATTGTTGGCTCATGGTCCCCCACTGTCCACCAGGACCCCCAGGGCTCTTTCTCCAGAGCTGCTCTCCAACAGATCAGCCCCCCAGCCTGTGCTGATCCATGGGGTTGTTCTTCCCCAGATGCAGCACCTTACACTTGCTCTTGTTCCATTGCATTCAATTCCTCCCTGCCCAGCTCTCCAGCCTGTGCAAGTCTCTCTGGATGGCAGCACAGCTGCTGCTGTGTCAGCCACTCCTCCCAGTTTGGTGTCAACAGCAAACTTGCTGAGGGTCTCTCTACCCCCTCGTCCAGGTCATTGATGAAAATATTCCCAAGGCAAAGTAATTAAAACATTTCCCATAGCCCTGCTGGCCCCTGAGTTATTGCTCCTTTCTGAGTGAACACTTAGCTCACCACGGAGCAGTGGAATGAGAGGACACTGCCCTTATCTACCACACATGTTTTGTTATGCTGAATGCTTTCAAACCATCTCGGGCATGGCAGGTCCTTGTCCTTCCAGACAAAAAGCAGTTGTGTGCTAATGAAGACTTAAGAGCTTTTCAACTCAGGTAAGAGCAAGAAACTTTCCTTGGCAGTGGAGGTGGCCGTGGAAAACACTCATCAGCGTGGCTTGTGGCAAATTTGTTTGCATCAGAAGGTACCCACGTGGGTGATTCAGAGTTAATTTTAGCTGTTGGTGAGGCCCTGAAAGCTGTACACATTTTTCCTCCTTAGGGATGTCCAAGGTTCTCTTGTTTCACTGTTCCAGTTCTTCCTCTGTGAAATTGAGGCATGTGCCTGTGACAGGCAGCTTCATGAAGACAGATCACTGTCTGTGCAAGGTCACAGCTCCTCAGGTGCAGGAGTTGTGGCAGCCACATCACTCAGAAGTGGCCAAAGACCATCACCTCTCTGCCCCTTGGCTGGCTGCCTTGTCCAAAGCTTTCCTGGAGCATTTGGAACACTGCAGTAAGAAGAGTGCTGGATTAGTTTGACCAGTGTTTAACTGCTAAAGGGATCACGAGGAAGAGAAATGAGTTTGAGGTTCCATTGTCAAAGAGTGCACCTGAGAAAGGGATCTAAAAAGTGGACTTGATGATTTTCCACTCATGAATAACCAGAGTACCTAGAAATGCCTGTAGACCTGTGATGCTGAGTATCCAGGAGTTAGCTGGACTTGAATGTGAACTGGGGATGCTCAGAACCTTTGGAAAGGCTCCATTAAAGAAAAATAAACCTTGAAGAGCCTGAAACCTCATTTTTAAGCATTTGTAGCTGGAGACAGAATCTTGAAGGATCTGAACTCCAGTTAGGGCTTGTGTATGAGGTCCAGCTTTCCAAATACACTCAGCAGCACATTCCCAGAGCTGGAAAAGATTTTGCCCCTCAGCATGCTCAGTCCTTTAGAGCATCAGTAGCAGTTCTACTGGAAAAAGGTGTTGATTTATTCCTGGTTACATTTGAAGTCGGGTGTTTCTGAGGCTGCCAGTTGGCAAAGCAAATGCCATTTGTTGGAAAGCTGTTTTGTTTTGCTTTTTAAAGAGTAATAGGGGTCAGAGCTTTAAGTTTTTAAATAAAAACTTCATCTGGAAAGTAGCTGCTTAACAGTAACATCCTCCTTCCCATGGAAAATATCAAAGACAAGGATTCAAAAATACTTTGAGTGATGAGGGGGAAATATTGAGAAGGACCTTTCAACTGAAGAACCTTCCTGTATTTTTAAAATTGTGAAATATGCCTTTGCTTTGAGGATGTGAAGTATCTGAAGTGGAAGAAAATATGTGAAGCCTTCATTTTCCATGGCACACTAGGTTAAAAAAAAAGCATTTATCATTAATCTTAATTTTTTAAAACCCAAATAGTTCCTTTAAAATATTTAGCAGATGAGGTACAACTTTCTATATTTCAATATCTCTATCTGGTTCTCGAATGGAAACTGGAACTCTTATGAAAGAGTGCCCTGAGTGTGTAAATATAATTAGCCTGGCTCTTATGAATCCAATCCCTCCTAATCCTCACACGTGCAGACACTGGAGGAGGGGATCTGTTTGCAGCTCTAATTTGCAATGGCCACGCTAATTGGGCTTATCTGCAAACTGAGCACCCATTACAAGCACTGTGGTAGAGCTCTAACGTGCTGGGATTCATTAGATAACCAATGCACGGGCTTGCACACTAATTGGTTATTGTGCACACACAATAGCCTGGCACAAAGTGCTCTTCATAAAGCCCCGGGGTGAGAAATGACACCAGCTGCCCTCCCACAGCCTCCCCTGCTCCTCCTTTAATGAGAGTGCCACCAATATGCAGGATGAAAGTGAGCAGAGAATGTTGGCCAGGCTGCATTAGCCCCCCAGCCCAGCACATGTCCAGCTGGAAAGCCAAGAGATGAGATCCTGACATGGTGTTGTCCACGGGGAAGGGCTCTGTGGATCCCCTGCACAGCACTGAGCTGTCACTGACTCCCATCAGTGAGGAGCAAGGCGGCGGGCAGAGCAGACAGGCAGTGGAACATGCCAACACCCACCCATTGCCAAGGCAGCTTGCAGTGTGTTCACACCCACCGAGTGTGTTCACACCCACTTCTGGCTGCTGGGATTGAGTGGACTGCATCTCACACCAGCACAGCCTTGCACGAGGTTGTTTGGCCCTTCCTTAGTGTGTTACACCCCTGCAGCTTTCCCAAGCCTCCCCCAAAACCCTCCGTGTGCTCCCAAAGAGCTCAGCTCGCCGTGGGGAAGATGAGCACTGTCACCAGTCGGTCTGGCAGCATGATTTGCCCAGAAGGTGCTGTTTTCATTGCACCTAAGGAACTGGCTGCACATTTGCATTTGTTTTTTACAGCCAGTGTAGGTTGCTCCTGAAATCCCGTGTCATTGGCAGGTTGATGATTCTGCTGACACAGGTTGGCAGACAGATGAGCATCTCCCATGGAGTGTAAACATAAATTTCAATGAATAAATAGAGCAGCTCTGTTAGCACAGTCATCAAAAGAGAAAAGACCCATAAGAAATAACAGGAGGCTTTTGACCCTTGAAATAACTCACTAGCTCCCTGCTCAAATGAACCTGGCTCCTTCATGTTGGTGGCACCCTGGCTAGCCCCAGGCACCTGCTTCTGGGCTGTTCACATCAGCATTCCAGTGGAAGGTCATATTGACCCCAAAATGAAGTGGATAACGGGCTGAATGCTCCACATTTTATGTCAGAGGAAGAATTTTCCACTATTCTGCAGGATTCAGAGCTGTGCATCTTGAGTGAGCTGTAGGAAAAATGGTCACATTTGAATATTTCTGAGGATTTGTTTTCTGTTCAACTTTTGTGATGGTAAAGCCTGAGTTGATTAGAGCATGCAATTGGAACAAACATTAAAGCAGGGAGGTGCCATGATATTGTTTTTAAGAAGCATTTCCCAGGCATGGGGTTAGATGTTTATCCCACTGACCTGGTTGGGGGTAGACTGAGTTTACTGGCTACCAGATTATCTGCTGAGGTGACTTCAGTGGGTTTTTCCAGTGTGAAACTGTCCCACTGCCTGAATAGCAGCTCCTTTCTTGTTGCTTTTGATTGATTGTTTGCTCTTTGTGTGGGTTTTTGTTTGGTTGTTGTTTTGCTGTTAAGAAAAAGATGAGCCATGTAGAGTAATTGGGAATATTGACATCAGTGAAGTTGATCCTGCCTACTCCTTTTGGGGATTTTTCCCAACAATCCTCCTTTGCAGAAGAACATTTTCCTTGAAAGGCTGTGTTCAGAAGTTCAGGGCAGTTTCTTTGCCAAGCTAAGTCACTGATTACATTTATACAGCTACATGTAATAAACATCTAGCTGAATATCCAAAATAGATGCCAAACATGGGCATCTTGTCTTGGCTTTCTATTTAATGTGAGGTGCTTCCTTTCTCTTTCTGAAGAGTAAGAGCTCTTTGTTTCATCAGCATCTGATTTCTGCAGGAATCCACATGAAGATGGACTAGATGTGCAACTGAAAATCAAATCCAGCCTGCCCAGGGCTCAAAGGCAATGGTGAAGACATGGAAAAAAGAAGAATCCATTGTTTTTCCTGGCTGAACTACCAAGTGTTAGGAGTTAAAACCGAAGAAGAGGATTGGGGAGAGGGATGGCAGGGCCTTCAAAACAGCCACCAGCAGCCCAAGCCCTTGAGACCACTGCCAGAGTTGTAGTGGAGCTTTTCAACTCTCTTGTCTCATTACTTTGAGTTACCATAATGTGACCTTCCTCCTTGTTGTTCCTTCGTGGAGTATCACTGCCTTGTCTGCCTGAAAGATTTCCAGAGCTGTTCTCACTTGTCATTGCCCATGAATAACCAGGACATCCATTTGTCTTTCAGAGCTTCAATTACACTTCTGTTTTCCTGATGCAGGGCTGCTGTGCAGATAACTTCTCCTGCAGAGAGAGAGCTCTCTCTTTTTGCCTCTCACCCTTCCTCATTTTCAGCTGTCCTGCCTGAGAGATCTGAAGCTCTAGAACTTTCACTACACAGTGGCTGGAAGATCCAACCAAATTGACCTATTCACATTCTCCTTTAGCAAGACAGAATTATTTCCTGATTTTAGAAGATGAATATGATTCCCCCCAAATATTAATATTTTGCAGCTGTAATTTTTTACTCAAGCTGGAGAAGAAAACCTCTCTTTGTGGGCTGACTTGTAATAGATAGGTCAGTGCCCAGGATAACTGCTGAGTTTTAGAAGAGAAGCAGCACCAAAACCCAAAGCACAGTAAAATGTAGGTTACATGGGTCTGTTACATTTGAAATGCTGCTTTAAACCCAAGTAGTCTTTCTTCTAGAATTTAATTCAAAGAAAGGATAAACTAAGAATGTGAATTTCTTGACTTAATACTTCCTCATTTAGTTTTAAATAATTTTTTTTACTAGTTTGCATTATATTAGGATAAAAAAATTGTTAGTTTTTCATGTTGGGTTTTTTTTGTGTTGGTTTTTTTTTAGTGACTTTTTTTTTTTTTTACACTGAGTGGGGAACTCAGGAATTTTCAGTTTTAATTCTGATATTATGAAAACTTGTGTCTTCCTCATGCTTCTACCATCCAGTGAGCATTAGAACTGCTCCAGCCCTGCTCTGATCCATCCTCTGATCCTCCTGGTCCATTGGAGATGAAGCTCTGCATCTTGAAACTCTGATTCCACCACTGGCAGCAAGTTTTCCTACAAATCCTGAAGAGTTGGCACAGACACTGGGTTGGAGATTCTTCTGAGAGGTCTGCTTCCAAATGATGAAGTGATTGACAAAGCCAGCTAGGTATCATGAAAAATATTAGGCTTGAGTCTTCACTAGAAATCACCAAGAAATGATCCTCTCATATCAAATTTGAAGTGCAATGGGAAGAAGTTGCATCAGAGCAAAACCATCATGGGAGGTGCTGATTTGTATCAGTCATGGTAGAATAACATGGAAATACTTGGACTTACAAAATCTTTTCCATGATACATTCTCAACTATTTCCAAACCCCTTTCCTTCTGATCCAGTTTATTTATTAGCAAGGACCAAGCAGATGGAGGCATTTTTTTCTGCAGGCAGTTTGGGAGATACATTGTCCCACAGGCTGCAGCTCCACTGATTTACAGCTTCTGCAGCCAGGGGAGCATCTCTGATCTGCCTCTGCTGTTCTCAGTGCAGGGGACAGGGGTTTCAGAGCAATCTCACTGCTGGGGCATCATCTGCAAGTGAAAAAGAGTGCACTAACACATACACCCCTTGAAATGGTGAGGTGGTGCAGCTTGGCAGACACTATGCTCTTAAAGCATTTCTTACTCCATTTTTAAACATCATCTAGCCAGAGAGGGTGAGAGATTCAACATCTGATTAAATGAAGGCAATTTCCTCATGCCAAATGAAAACATGGGTCAGTATTTGAATAGCTTCTGAGCTGGGTCATTTCTGGATTATGATACAGGACTAGTTTTGCTGAAATTGCCATGAACTTGAGTGTCTTCCAGGAGACTAAGTAGTTGTCAAAGCACACCTTGTTTCTGCCACAGTGTGTGAAATGATCTTTGACTTTGAAAAAGATCATCTGGAGGACTGTGGGCAAATTGGGAATTAATAGAATGAGAAAAAAAAAAAAAAAGCCAACCCCCACCCTTAGGTGTTTTGTTGTTAGAATGAGAAATAAGGTTTGGCCATCTCTGGAAACAGTTTTGTGGAGCTCGGGGATGGAGGACTGGAAGAAAAAGGAGAATATGATGTGATAATAATTTCCCCTCCTGTACCAAAATGATGCTTAGTGCTCTGCTGGCAATCTCTGGAACCTCCTGTGCTCCAGCTCCCACCCATGTCCCCTCTCACAAGGCAGGAGTGAGAAGAGGCTGGCCCTGCCTTCTTGATGCCCAGCACTCGTGTCTAGAGACATTAACTAGATCCCCAATTATTAGAGATGCTAATTAGACCCCACATCTCTACATAGTGAGAAGGTGGGAGAAAATACACTGAGAGGTACTGGCAGCTTGTTTGCTATAGAATATATCCCTGTAGAAGTAGGAGAAAAAAAGCATTTCCAACTGTACACCCTCTGTTACTGGAAGAGCTGGAAAGGTTTCAGCAGGCAGAGTCTTGCCTTGACAGGAGGCAACCTGGAAGAAGACACATGGTAGGTGAACTCAGTGTCTGTAGCCACCAGGAGACATTTGATGAGTCTCTGGGGGAGTCATTTTTAGGGTGATCCAGTATCAAAAGTGCAAATCACTTGCAAACCTTCCCACTTTGAAGCCTACAAACAGCCCAAAGTTTCCTTTCCAAGGAGTTCTCAGCTCCTCCTTGCAGCTGCCTCCCCTCACCTCTGTGATGGTGACTCTGCTGAAGCAGCAAAGCCTCTCAGGCTCCTGCACTGCAAGGACTGCAGCTGGAGGAGCAGCTTGGCTCAGCAAGTGCCAGACCAGCAGGCTGGCTGCAGCCCACTGCAGCAGGAGCTGTTACACTCCTGCAGCAACTTGCCCTGCAACCTGTTCAGCACAGCAGATGGAGAGTGGAGACATGCAAGGAGTTAAGAACACGAGGGTAGGAGGGCAAAGAGGGGAGCATCCCTAAGAGAAAATTCAAATCAAACCAAAATATTGTTGCTAGAAAACTCCTAGACCATCTGAAAGGAATAGAATTGCTGCTGGCATTTTTTTCTTGGACCTTAATGGGAGCTTCCTATTTCCTGAAGCAACACAAAGGTTGAGGTGTGAGTGCACATGTGTATACTCATTTTTTTTTGGTGGAAGTATTTGTGCTGACATTTGTAAATAGCAAGTTGGTTTTCTCTTGGGGTTCTTTGCATTCAAATTGCTCGCTGCAAAAAAAAATCCCCCAGCCAAACTCTTGCAGCTTCACAATGTCCTGATGCAATATAAATAGATATGATAAATATAATAGACTTGCTCTAGGTGATCCTGCCCAGGCAGGGGGGTTGGACTAGATGATCTTCTAGGTCCCTTCCAACCCCTAATATCTGTGAATCTATGATGATTCTATGATAAAATGATCAACTGCACAGCTTGGGCAGGATGGAATCTCACTTAGAAAATCATATTTATTCAGAATGGTTTTGCTGAAGTCAGAGTTATTTACCTTTAGTGTAGTGTGAGAATACTGCTAAGCATTTTGTTAAGATTATTAATATTTGCTAGGTTTTGCTAGTATTTATATATATCTTCAGTAGAATATTTTTATATTGGCTAAATTTTGCTAGTATTGCTATATATCTTTAGTAGAACATTTTAAGTTGGTGTTTGACAGTTAATATAATCCATCTCATCATTCACATGTTCTTTTACTCACAATTTAATGAACTTTTTTACACGTTTTCATTGCTCACTAATTCCTTTAGCAAATATTTATTGAAGGTTTGAGTGCAATTATCATTCTGTGTGAGCTGTGTATGACTTGTTTTACATAAATTTGCTGTTTGTATGTGAGCACTTAATGAAGCCATCATATTTATGGGATACATCCATTAAAATCCCAGCCTGTAGTCTGCTCCAAAGTCTTCTGGAAGGAAATGAGGGATCTGCTCATTGCTCAGAAAGCCTTCAGAGGAGGTGAATTCCCTGAGCTGTGCTTCATCTTCTCACATACCAGTAAAACAAGTGAAATTTGGCTTATTTCAGACAGACCCATGCTACTTGTGCATTTCTAGCTCCTCACTGACAACACTGGCTGGGTGATTTGCTAAGTTTGCTCAACTTTCCCCCACTGTTTCAAGATCAGAGGAGGATGCCATTAGAAAACAGAGCACTAAGGAAAAATAATCTAATTTTACTGAAGAGGAACAAAATTAACCTTCATTAGAATATGCAAGCACGGCTAGCATTTGGCAACTGCCAAGTGTCCTTCTCTGAGGACACAGGGATGAAACTGCCTCTGCTCCAGCCCTAAAGCTGATATTCTTGGAGGCTTTTACACGGGAGTAAGTGCTAAATAATAATAATAATCATCAGCAGCAGACACTGTAACAAACTCCTGCTATCTGAAGGGTGTCAAGAGAAAGAACTGGGAGCTCTTCAAGTGAGGCAGGGTGTGACAAAATCTGTGCTGATGAATGCTGACATCCTGAATAAAATCACTACATGACTTCACATAGGTCAAGAAACTACATTGTTTCCCTGAGCCACAATGACAGCGGGGTGACAGAGATTAATAGCTTTGTATTGACTGAGCAACTTCCAGTTCCTTATCTTTGTCAAGTCAAGGCTCTGTCCAAGAGCTGAAATTGTTATTAGACTTATAATTGCAAAGACATTTAAAGGGTTTCCCCTTAAGGGACTATGAAATCCAATAAACCTTTCATAAAACCTCCAGCCCTGAAGTGCAAAGCCCTTGTCTCAGAGACAGGCACGCTCAGAGCCACAACAGGGGGAACCTTGAAGCCTCAGACATTGAATAATCTTTGATTTATGAAGTTGGTTTGGAATTTGTATCCGTTGTTTTATTAAAAATATATGAAAGAATGTTTTAAATATGAGTGAGCTGTGTTCACTTCTGTCTTGATCAAGTGCTCTGTGTGTCTGAGCTGGAGGTCTTTCTTCACCTGTCACTTGGATTCATGAGGGCTCAACAGTACTGCATTTGTATTGCTAATTTCGGGCACTTAATTCCATTTGGGTGAGATTAAATCTCAATTCCTCACTGCCACTTTCAAAATAAAAGCTTTCAGATCTCGTGGATGTGCAAGGCAGTGTTTACAGCATGTAGGGAGTTTTCAGTGCTTGCTGTCAGCATCACTTCATGAAGCCCTTGGATGAGAGCAGCAGTGTTTTAAAGCAGTGCAGTCATGCTTAGCTCCGTGGCTGGCTTGGAAACTGGAGCTACCAGCTGCTGGTGCTTCCCAAGCCAAACCATTCCCTGGTTCTGTGATTTAGAATGAAACAGCTTCTTTTCTCTTTAAAAACCAGCTTCTCAAGGGCAATACTCACTGAATAAGCACAATGCACCCAGGCACATCCCTCTCTAAACTTGCTTTTCTAATTCTTCCACTCGCCCAAAAGTGGATGGCATCCACCAGGTCTCTGCTTCAGGGAGTATCCTCCAGCAGGGTGCCTGTGTGGAAGCTTTTCTTTGCAGAAGGAAGGCCCTCAGGAAGACCAAGCAGAGTTAAATACCCTGCCTATACCCAGGCATACACAAGCCAACAGGGAGATCTTAGAATTGCCTCTTCCATCTGCTCTGAAATTCACCCCAAGACTTGTTGGGCAGCATTGCTGAGCAGAAAAATAGAATTAAGAGTTTCAGTTTCCATGAGTTTCAGTCAATCAATGGCATTAACCCTTTGGGGTGTTCCTAGCAATGGTTAATTTTTCATATGATGCTTTCTTCCTCCAGTGGTTTTGACCTGTCAGTGGCAATGTTAACTTCAAAGTGTATTGCCACAAATTAACCTGCCTTCTGACAAAAGAAATGGAGCATTAAAATATGGCTCAGAAACAAGGGTAACCAGTTCACCAGTGACTGGAGGCAGAAGATGAGTAGTCTCTCTTACTGAACATTTACCAGTAATTACAGTTTGGTTTTTTTAATTTAATTTAAT
>JAOEGS010003301.1:0-13089 GCA_025447755.1 Corythornis vintsioides
CCCCCTCCCCCCCCCCCCGACACCGCCCCCCTCCCCGGTCCCTTCCTGGCAGACAAGTCCCGGGCACCGCCCGGAGCGCGGCCCTGGCAGTCGGCGTGCAGAGAAGGGGAAGCTCCGGGTGGGGCCGTCCTCCTGGGACTCCCCAATTTGGGGAGCAGGGAGGGAGTAAAGAAAATAAGGCCCCATAATAATTAAAGTGGGTTTGATATGACTCGGGTGGGAAAAAAAACGCTTGGTAAATTCTCCCACTCTCCCCATCCCGAAGCGTTTTACCGGGTACTTGCCTGGAGTGGGGTGAGGGGCACTCCACAGCCGCTCCGCGGAGTCCCTTTCCGGGAACACCCCTGTTGCCCCGCGAGGGATGCGTGGCGCCCCGCGGCGCGAAGGGGCGTCGGACCCGGAAAAGGCCCGCCGGCGAGGAGCGCTGCCGGGGGTCAGCGTGGGAACGAGGGGGGACGGGGTTGGCGGACGGAGACAGGTTCCCTTCGACGGTGTGGGGAAGGGCGCGCAGAAATGAGGCTCTTTTCCCGCATTTAGTGGTGTGGTTTGGTGTGTAGTGTTGTTTTGATGTTGGTTTTGTTTTTGTTTTTTTATTTCTCTGTTTGGTTGATTGGGTTTTGTTTGATGTTTTGCTGTGTTTGGTTTCTTGGTGTGGTTGGGGTTTTTTTTGTTTTGGTTCCTTTTTGTGGGGTTTTTTGGGTTGGTTTTTTTGGGGGGGGTGTTTGGGTCTTTTTTGTTGTTTGTTTGGTGTTTTTTTTGTTTTGTTTTTAACCGGGTCCTTTTCACCGCGTCGAAGCACTTTATAGAAAGGGCAGCACTGCTAAAAAACCACAAACTTCAGCAGTCAAAGTTGGTTTGGGTTGTTTGTTTTGGGTTTTTTTTCTCCTCTCCCTTCTCTCTTTCCTTGGTCTATAAAGATTATCAGCGAAGTAAAGATGATCTCCTTACCCCCTGTCCTCGTCGTACGAAATGTCCTCCATCTGCTGTGCCCAGAAGTTTAAATAATTACTGCCTGTCTATATTACCAGGGTATGAGATATTGCGTCCCTAAACCTGGGACTTCGGGGACCCAAAGCCGAGCCAGAGCAGAATGAAGATGAGCTTGCCATAGCCATCCCAGGCAGCCCCTCAGCCTCTCTGTAACGCGCAGCGCAAAACCGAGGGGAGCCACCAAATCCTGTCCAGCTCCTTCCCTGCATTGATCGGCTTCCCCCCCGGGTTTCCTTCTCCTCAACCTTTTCTTGGAAATGTAGCAACGCTTTAGTTTAGAAGTCACAGCCTAAGTGATACTGTTCTTTCTCCTAGATCTATCTATCTATCTATCTATCTATCTATCTATCTATCTATCTATCTATCTATCTATCTATCTAATCTGTCTGTATTTCCTCCAGGAGCGAGGGATGGTGCTACCGTTAGCCTTGTAAAGTTGTCTACTTCTGCATAAACATTCATGTTTTCAAATAAACTTATAAGGATTTCAATTGGAAAGTAAAGCAGTAGGCACGGCGAGGCAGTGGGGCAAAGACATTGCACTTGAAATTTTAGATGTGAACTAATCCGAAGTAGCTTTTTTTCCCACCTTATTTTTCCTTCTTTCCTATTTTCTGTTCTCATAGTTTACAATCTGGAGTTCCATATTTAATAAATAAATAAATAAATTAGTGCCATAGCCCACGGTTAAAATAGTGAAAAATTAGTCTCGTTTCAGAAATTATTTATTTATAGAACGAACATGATTAAAACATAAAAACCACACAAACTGCAGCTGCAACAAAAAAAAAAAAAAAAAAACCACCGTGATTTACGATTATTAAATCTTTGATTGCCATGTTAATGTTTCTTTTTCTACCTTTCATTTGCATTTTAATCTATCGAATCTTTACAATTTTGCTGCCTCCTACTCGAATGATTGATTACACATCTGAAAGAGGAAAAAAACTACTAAGCTTTCTAGGCGAGCTTCTCTTTTTCCTCCCCCCTTCCCTTTACTGGTTAGCTTTCTGAAACCTTCCTCAACAATGTTAATGTAAGCAGGACAGATTAATTATGTTCTTTTAAATGTCAAAGGTATAAATAAAAATGCTTTCCCCCCCACCTTTCCTCTCCTTTACCCCTCGCCCCAAATGGGAATATTTTTCCGAGCCTCTTGTTTCAAAAACAAGACGGAATCACCCTGGTAAATACAGTTAAAAGAAACATACGCGCAGCATCCTGACTGTAAATAAATATTATTGCGTGGACATTTACCTATGAAATAAGGGAAAATAAAACCAACCATTGTCAGAGGGTGGAGGTGAGAGCTGCAGTGGCAGCGCTTCCCTTTGCTGCTGAACCTCTCAACTTTGGAGCAGTTCCCCCCGCCCCTTCAAACATACAAATAAACAAACAAACAAAAAAACACCCCAAAAAGGGGATGCAGTCCCCGAAATGAGAGGAGCACCCACGTGAGTTCCCCCTTCCCCTGCACCCCATGGGCCGAACTGGAGGGTTTATTAGAGGAGGGAAGATCTCCGCTTTTTGTGTCTCACATGCCCTAGATGTGCCCTACGTGCTCATGGGGGAACACCCACCTAGAGGCTGCCCACGCGAAAGACCCACCTGAGAGATACCCACAAGGGGACACTGACCTAGGGGATACCATAAGGGGACACCCATCTGGGGGATATTTCCTTCACGAAGGGATGCCCGCGAGGGGACACCCACCCAGAGAATATCCACGCGGATCGGCCCCTCGAGGCTGCCCACACAGAGCAGGCAGCCCGCGGGTAGGGCTGGTACCTGTGGGGGCCGAAGGACAGCTTTTTGGGGTGGAAAGAGCGAGAAAAAATAGGGAAAGGAGCGGGAGGGGCGGAGGCTCCGCACCTGCGGATGGGGAGCAACCCGTGCAGTCGACGGGCAGAAGATTTAGAGGTGAAGGGATGGCAGATTGTTAGGAAAGTAATAGTAAGGTGTCCCATATACTACAATTTTATTGTGGGGTAGTAACTACTAGATTTATTTATTGTCGAGGCTATATTATAAAGATAATGACCACAAACTCAAGATAAATGCTTACGCTCATAGCCGGTCAATTCTTTTTTATTTAAGAGAGTGATCCGGAGAGGTGAAAGTCATATTCTCTCGACCACAAATATCAGTCTTGGTTTCCATCAGATGATAAAAATGACATGTAAATAAAGAAGCTGCTGCCGGGAGCAGAAGGTTTGGGGTCTTAGAATGTGTGGGAGGGTGCCCCTTCCTTTTGCTTTCTCCCTCACCGGAACACCCACAAGAGGAGAGTACCGAGATGAAGCAACACGGTGGTGTTGAAAGAGATGGCCCACGGTGGTGGTGATGGTGGGGAAATAATAAAGATCCCTCTCCAAGCCCCTAGCGAGGAGAAAAGCCGCGGGGAGAGGCCCCGGGGTACCTCCGCACCCGCTGTCGCCCCCTCGCCCCTGCCCAGAGCGATCGTGTGTCAGCCCCACAATGAGCACTTCTACAGCGGGGCGCTTTGATCCTTGCACGGCCGGGGGGGAAAAAAAAGCACCTGACAGTGATCTGTGACGGGGTGAGAGCAGGGAGAAAGAAGCGAGGGGGGATGGGGGGTGGGAATTAGGAAGAATAATATAATCTCGTGGTTTGCGCGCAAAGTAAAATTATAAGGTTGAAAAGTACTACCAATCCTCCTCAATCTTTTCCATCACCAGCTCTGCTCTCAGCATTAAGCAGAATATTTCTTTCCATCAGAACGTGAATTATAATTTCCCCATCCTTCAGCCGCTCTCCCCCGCAGGATGGGCATCTCCCGGGCATCTCCCGGCCCCGCCAGCCGTGGGCCCTGCGCTCATCTCCCCCCAATTCCTGCGGCTGCTGCGCCGGCCCCTGCACACCGCGCAAGCAGCGCACAACGCCGCGCCTTCTCCTCTCCCCGCAGCGACTTGGCTGCCGCGCTTCAAAGGGTGATAATCTAATTGTTTCCAGAGTCTAAAAGTAATTAAGCTATACTGCAGGAACAACGGGTTTGTCGCGCACTCGCTCCCCTTCCCTTTCAGAGGGTAAATAGGAGCCCCGTTTAGTAGAAAACGGCATTAAAAATCGTGCATTTATATAACGTATGCGAAAAATGTAAACAGATTTCGTTTTTGAAAAGGTATGGTAAAGTGGTGGTAATTATGTATAATTAATGCTGAAGGGAAAATGAACATAATAGGTTCCAAAGATTAAACCATCTGTAACTATCAGGAGAACTTTTAAAGTTTGCTGTGGGGTTTTTATTTTTCTTGTCTTTTTTTTTTTTTTTCCCCTTGTCTTCCACACACCCCCGTTTTATTTTTCTTTTTTTCTAATCTACCTCTATTTCCTTTCACTAAAGATTTTTAGATGTAAAAAGTCAAGCTCATGTTTGCTTCTCTGAAGTATTCTGATTGAAGAAACAAATCCCTAAAAAGTTTCAGCATTTCTGAATCTACAACTTTGAAGATCACCCAATATAAAAATTATTTAAATTGTAATCTTAACCATTTATTAATGTTTGTGGAACTTAATTTAGTTAGGTGCTGGCTTTCCATTTTTTATTATACTATAAGGAATTAATTTTACTAGGAAATGTAAAGTTAAAATACAGGCACTCCCATACATGTTTTGTTGTTTGTTTTTTGTTTTGTTTTGTTTTGTTTTTTGTTTGTTTGTTTTTTGTTTGGGTTTTTTCTGTGTGGGTTTGGTTTTGTTTGTTTGTTTGCTTGTTTTTAAAAATGTATTTGTTATAGTCTACTCAATCTATTTCAGTTTCTAGGTAATGCATAATCACTGGAGCTTTTTGTGAAGATACAGGTCTTACTTTTCTGTATATTTGATTCAACATGAGTCATTATACATTTAAATATATTTTTCCCACTGTGTCAGATGGAGTTCACAGAAGTAAACCCAGTGAATTTAACAATTGCAAAGGTAGGAATGGATTTAGCTGTAACACCACTAATAGATGTTGAGATGTGCGAGCTTTACTTCTGTGGACTGTGCCTTTTTGATAACAATAATTCTTAAGGTGTGAAGGTAGGGTTGTTAAAAATATGTGCTAATGGACCAGTCATCTGAACCATGGTTTGCAGGACTGTTGCCTAGAGAAAATAAATGCATTTGCATAAAAAGAAGAATTAAAGCTAGCAGCACCAGAGGCTTAAACTGCTCTGTTAACTCTTGCATCCATTTTTGAGGTAGAAATTAATCTGCTTCTCTCAGTCCTAACTTCAGATGTGGTTCTACTGCATTTCTGTCTGTTTGGGTTTGTGGGGGATGTTTTCTTATCTGGGAGGGAAGAACAGATACCTCCGATGGGGAATTCACCAGCTGGCAGTTCAAGATGACGATTAGGTTGTCACTCCCACTCCTCAATTATTGTGTCTAGCTTGGAGAAGCACATTTTTAAGCTACAGGACTCCTTTTTGAAATCCACCACACTGCAGAGGTTTATACACAGCTTAACCCTTTCAATTTAATTCCCAGACTCTTTCTTAAATGCAGACACCAAACAGCTGAACTTCAGCTTGGCATTTCTGGCAAACCCAGGTGGAGATGCTGAAGACCCCAGAGCAATAAAGGGGCCCTTCACGGGCTAATCTAGTTTATTCCCTGGAGCTGTTTTTGTGTTACTTGCTCCTCAGTCTACCTGGAGGAGGATGTGTCGATGGCGGATCTCAGACCAATGACTCACCCCAGTAATTTTTCCTGAATGGTATTCATCTTTTGCAGAGATCAAAGTGAGTGCTTGGACAAATGTACATATGGGAAGGGGGTGGAGGAGAACAAGGCTCAGCTGGGGATTGTAATCTTGGAAGTTTAGTTTGTGGGGATGAAAGTGGCTGTAAGGCCTAAGGCAGGTTGAGTATGTGTAGAAGCTGTTAAATGTCTTTTTGAGCTATAAATATTTGTTTGCTACTGAAATGCTCAGCTATTTGCTGATGATGGCATGAGGAGAGCATGCATAGGTAGGTGTGGTGATCCCTGGCACTGGCCAGCATTTAGCCATAATGGATTTAGCTGGCTCCTACTTAATTCTTGATAACTCTCACAACACTAGAAACATAAACTTCAGCCAGAGGTATTTCCCAAGTCCAGGAAATGCCCTGCAAAGCCTTCTGTATACATTCCCCTTCCCAGTCTGTCACAGTCTTTTACAAAAGTAAGTTAACAGAATGCTTCAATTTTCAATGTCTTTTGATGTGATATGCTAATCATCACTCAGAATGATGCAGGTACCTTCCTCTTCCAGAGTACCTAAATATGTCCAAGCACAAGCTGAATCAAAAGTTGAAGGGATTTCATATTCCAAGAGCACTCTGGGGAGATACAGGGGTGGGCAGTGATGCCTGACAAGAGGCCAAGCTGTCTTGGGGTGCCTCGGTTTCTCCATTGATGGAACATGCTTTATTGTTTGCTTTCTTATCCCCTGGCTTGTTGAGGTGAATTGTTGCCCAGGGTTTGAGTTGCTACTATTTTCTGCTGGGAGCATCAGGCTGGTGATGAAAAAATAGGTCTAGTTTCTCCTAAAATGCTCTCTCAATCTCTGTGAATGGGAATTCCATCTCCCTTCCTAGTCGCTTTACATAGCTTGTTTATTTGGGTGATACATGACAACAAAGTTGGACTGATGGAGCTCCCATATATCCCTGGGTCCCAGAATGGGTGTGAGACTGTAAAACCTACCCAGAGTATAGCAGAAATGGAAACCATTACCTAATTTGTCTAGCTGGACTGCTTTTTTTTTTTTTTTTCTTCCTTCTCCTTGTTCCCCCCCTTTATCTTAAAGTCCTTTGCCCACAGCAGAACTAACAACAGGCCTTGTTAATGAAGGGATCAGCAACATCTTCCTTGATGGTATTAAAACCTCCTACCTGGCAAATTAGTCCACCTTCTAACCTCCTTCTCTTACAGAAAGTTTTCTTTATTGGAACTTGTTAGCGTTTGTTATTTGCACTGATACTGTCAGTAATTAAAGAGATGCTGAGGAGGCAGAGCCCAGGTTTTGCCCCAGGTTTAACTTTCTGATGAGTTTAAGGAGTTGCCTGGCCCCTAATTTGGAGCCAGGATTTGCTTTACAATAAGTAATGATGACAGTGTTTGTTGTGGGATTTTTGCCAAAATGTAACCAGATCTTCTCCCCTATCTGTGTATTCACCCATACCAGAAAAGGGTACGAGTCAAAATTGAAAGATAGGATGTCTGCTCCATTTTACATCTGCCCTTAAACCTCTCTTGAGCCTGGCAGCTGTAGCTTGAGAGGTGACTGACCCCTGTGCTACCATGCTCATCTGGTGGAGGGCACTGTTCCATAGCAGCTGGAGGACATGAGGGATCTCCTCTCCTCAGATGGCCAGTGCCAAACCTCCTTGTTCCTTCAGGTAGCTGGTGGTAGTGGTCTTTACCTTTGAAATTGTGGATGGGGAGTGACCAAAATGTGCGGTTCAGGCTTATGACAGGAGAACTCCTTTTTTTCCCACATGACATCCTCATGTCTAAAATGGAGAGACATGACTTTGACAGGTGGACCACTTGGTGGATAAAGAACTGTCTGGATGGTCACACTCAAAGAGTTGTTGTCAATGGCTCCATGTCCACATGGAGGCCAGTGACAAGCGATGTTCCTCAGGGCTCTGTTCTGGGTCCAGTGCTGTTCAACATCTTTGTCAGGGACATGGACAATGACATTGAGCTCACCCTCAGTAAGTCTGACAATGACACTAAGATGTGTGGTGCCATGGACTCACTTGAAGGAGGAGATGCCATCCAGAGGGACCTTGATTGGCTTGAGAAATGGGCCAATGCAAACTGCATGAGCTTCAACAAGTCAAAATGCAAGGTCCTTCACCCTGGGTCAGGCCAATCCTAGGCACAAATACAGACTGGGCACAGACTGGGTTAAAAGTAGTCCTGAAGAGAAGGATTTGGGGGTGTTGATAGATGAGAAGCTCAACAGGAACTGGCAGTGTGCTCATGCAGCCCAGAAGGCCAACTGCATCCTGGGATGTATCCAGAGAACCATAGCCAACAGGTCAAGAGAGGCGACTCTCCCCCTTTGCTCTTGTGAGACCCCCACCTGCAATACTGTGTCCAGTTCTGGTATCCCCACCATAAGAGGGACATAAATCTGTTGGAGTGCATTCAGAGGAGGGCCACAAGGATGATCCAGGGGCTGGAGCACCTTTGCTAAGAGGATAGGCTGCAGGAGCTGTGATTGTTCAGTTTTGAAAAGAGAAGACTTTGAAGGACCTAATAGCTGCCTTCCAATACCTGAAGGGAACCTACAGGAAGGCTGGGGAGGGACTTTTTACAAGAATGTTGACTGATAGGACAAGGGGAAATGTGTTTAAGTTGAAGTAGAATAGATTTAGATTAGATTTTAGGAAGAAATTCTTCAGTACGAGGGTGGCAGAACTTTGGAATAAATTGCCCAGAGACGTTGTGACTGCCCTCTCCCTAGAGGTGTTCAAGGCCAGGTTGGCTTGGATAGAGCCTTGAGTAGCCTGGCCTGGTTGAGAGGCATCCCTGCCCATGGCAGGGAGGTTGGCTTAGAAGATCTCTTAGGTCCCTTCCAACCTAGGCCATTCTATAATTCTATCATTGCCATGTATCTGCTACTTAATGACAACCAGAGTTATGGTGCTTTACCAAATCTCTCTGCCACGCAGATCCACATGGCTGCTGTAATCATCCATTGGTACAGGACCCATCAGGTACTGAGCTTGCTGAGATGGAAGGTGTACAGCAAGAAATGTTTTTTTACATCAGGAAAAACCAGATAATGATGGCTTATTTTGAAGCAGAGGATGGTCCCTCCAGATCCATTGACATGGCAGCTTGAAGCTCTGCAACACATGCTTTGCAGAAAAACATTGTCTGAAACAGTTGCTGGACATGGTGGGAACTGCTTAGGTGGAGAACTTTGTCCTGGGGAGGAAGAAGGAGCCCTTTTAACCTCCCTGTTCCCAAGCCTGGCAGGGACTGCTTTGCTGTGGCTTCCCTCCCTACTTCCTTCCCATTGCCTCTGGGGGCTGAGCTAGAAGGATATCTTATCTTGTTTATATAATGCAAGTGTTGGAGGGTTGGCCCTCTTCCGTGGCAAAAAGTTCTCACAATGGGGGCACACCTCCTCTGCAAGAAGCAGAGTGGTTACAGCTCAGGCTTTTGGGGTTGGGGGAGGGGGGCAAGAAGAGAAAATTGGCAAAGAATAAAACAGGGAGATGTAACTCTTGGACACTTTATACCTAGGAAGTAAGTCTGTGTGCTGGAGTGACTTGGCAGCACCTTTCATCTGGGAGCTCTTGCCTTCCCTTAGGATTGGCACCCTGGTTTTTTTTTTCCCAGCAAGAGGGCTATGCAACACTTGCAATGAAGAAACTGAGGACAGAGGGAGAGAAACAACTGGTTTCTTTTCATTACTTTTAGCAGGCCTTTTTCAGCATCCAGGTAAGGAGCTGTAGTCAGCCAAAAGACCTTGGTATTAGAGCAAAGCAAGGTCCTTGGCCCTTGTCATTGGCCAAGCGATGCATCTGCTCACCTCTGATCAAAGAGGAATAGACACAACACCCTCAGTTCTAACAGACATCTGCTTCAGAAAAGCTCTGGCCAGGCAGGCGAGACAGAGTAATGTTCCATAAACCCACCTCCTTGGAGGCACAGGCTGCAGCCTTGCAATGGACATTACTCCAGTCTGCTTCAAATGGGTTTTCTACAGCCTTATATCACTGCAGTCTGCCACACCTGCTTTCCTTCTCTCAATCATGCTAGCCCCTAGGTAGGTAAATTGTGAGGCTGATAGTAAATTCCTTTTAGTGCATTTCTTGATTGAAACTATAGTGGATTAAGCTTTTCAAAATCCTAATCAGTCTGCTGAAACATAGAGTAAAAAAAAAAAAAAAAAAGATATATTAGCCTATCTAACTATAGGAATTTTCATGCATCTAAAAGTCTGTTTGATTTTGGAAGGCTCCAAAGATTTTCAAGTCCATGTCAGCAAGCTGTGGTATCAGCTGAGAAAGGGAAGTACGAGCTTTTAGAACACATGCTTAGGAGATGTTGCTTGAGCAATTTGTTGTTCTTTGCCATCCTTTAGGATTAAATACAGTTCAGTAGTTATACTTAGAAAAGCCATTCAACAACAATAATAAAATTAAATAATATAATTAACAATAACAATATTTTCTTTAAACTTCTTGAAACTATTTTTATGAACTTTTTTTTTTTTTTTAATGCAGGCAGCAAGTAAATTCAGTGTCAATAAGCAACATTTTTATCTTCTGCAAAATAGGGAATGCTGAAATACACAGCAGCTGAGGTGAGTTTTTCAGGGAAGGGCTCTGACACTGGTCTTCATATTCTCCAGGTAGAGAGGCCCTTGTGTCACCTTAAGTCCCAGTTTCAGAAGCAATGAATATGTAGCCTGCGATTTTTCAATGTGTATATCCAGGTTGAAATACCATGCTTTAAATTTTGGCTTGGGGAATTCCTCTTAGACCAGAGCAAAGAGAAACTCAGTGAAAGATTTGTTTTCTAAAACAGGTTGACCTGACAAGTGTATGAGAGGGTGAACTGTGCAATTCAGAGTAAAGAAATCTCTGATTTATTAAAACTCTCCAAGGCCTACAATCCTTAATAAAAGCGGACTCAATCAAGTCTGCACTTTTCTGCACTAAAAATGGAGGAATTTGTACGTTGGTTACTATCCAGAGCCTATGAATGGCTTTTTATTGCTGTTCAGAGACAAATTTAGCAGGAACTTTAAAGTGGCCCCCTGAAATAAGGGGGTAACCCTGAATTACCCCCAGTGTAGAGGAGACCTGGACTTGATTTGTTCTTTTTATTTTCACATGGGCATGGGGCTGTGTGATAGATATGTGCAAGTATGAATGGCACATAGTTGCAAGAAGCCATTAAGCATTCCTTAAAAAGAATTGTTTTCTTGATACTTTCCCTCTCTTTTTCATTCTTGCCTGCTCTGTTAGGCTCAGTTATGACTGGGGGTGTAAAACCCCACAAAAAAACAAGGAGATGTGCAAGAAAAAACTTTTAACTGAAACTGTTCACTTTCTTACAGTATACATAATCAAAGGAGGCTGGTATTAACTTTATGGTTAAACGAAAAAAGACCTTTGAAGGAGTTGAATTAAGCTGTTTGTTTTCCCTTTTGGAGCCCTGTTCCTCCAAGGCATGCTGTCATGCTCACTGGACCTGAGTTTTATAGGTTGGGCTGGAGCCTTTGACAAAACTGAATTTACGTTAAATGACTGAAATTAGATACTTATAACCCAAAGTAACAGCCTAGGGGCTCTCTTGTGTATTAGCCTTCACTCTCAGTCCTTAGCTTTGTAATGTCAATGGAATAATTTGTTAAGAAAGTAGAAATATAAAGCAATATTTTCTGAAACCAAGAAGGAGCACAGACTAACCCTGTATTTTGCCAACACTTGTTATCTTTGTACCTAATGTGACAGTGCTACCCAGAGGTAGCTATTTCAGAGCATGTTTTTGTCAATTTTCTGCTTTTGAAATTATGATTCAAATATTATTGTTTTCATTGAGTTAAGGGAAACCACCATTTTCCTTCTCTCCCAATGAAGCAAAGCATCTGTAGTGTGGATGGGCATTTGGGTTGGAGAGCTGAAGAGAGATTTCTTCCTACCCATGGGGAATACTTGGATAATCACTTGCCAAACAATTTTTCAATGAAATTGAGTTATCTAGATCTCCTGTCAGTGATCAACAATCCTTCCCAGCAACCTCATCACATGTCACACTCTCTTAAATCTCTGGGTCAGATATTTCAGCTGGTCTAAACCAGAGCAGTTTTATTAGCTTTACAGCCAGTTTATATTAACTGAGAATATGGTCCTTTGTATTTCTAACTTGGTGAGCTAAATAGCCTCCAAATCACCCAACCTCTTGCTTGTAGCATTGTGTATGCCATATACACATATAAATGAGGGTGACATCATGATTTTTTTTTCCCCTGTATGCATGTACTTGCACACACAGAGGCTAAACCAAACATGAAATGGTTGGATTAGATGGATGTAAAAATTATAAGAAAAATCTTTAAATGTATGGAAAATATTGGGACTGGCTTTCCAACTGAGCTGCTCTTCTACTATTAATGAAGCATTTTCTTGTGTGGCAGTGCACTCTAAGACTATTTCCAATCCATGGAAAACAGAAAGACCCCACTAAGATGCTCACTAAAACCACCACTGCTTTTCAAATGGTTCAACAGAAACCCATGTACCATGGTTAGGTTTTGATGGATTTAGACTACTTAATAGCAGTTCTCCATCATCCTACATTTGAGTGATCCAGTCCTATTTATTATGTTTCCTGATGTGCTTCCTGCTTCAGGAAGCCCTACCTGCATTTCTCTCTCTGTCTCTACACAAGCATTTAAGGATCTCAAAAGGATTATTATTAACAGATTACTCAAAAGTGACTTTCACATAAGATTATTTATTTGCTGTCTCATTGGTTTACACACAGGCTGTGCTCCAGCCTGTAATCTGGCACTATAATCCGGCTATGCACTTCATGCTGTTAAACAAATGGTTTTGCTACAACATACAGAAACAATGAACTAAACAGTTTGAAAGATAAATGCTACCTTGAAACCTCTTTTGTAGGGTGCTGTTTGGCCTAACGGTGTCTTGGCAGGTGATAAGGTTGCAGTTTGCCTGTCAGTTTTATAAGAGTAATTAATTTTGTCTTACGAGGCAGTACTTGAGGCATGTAAAGAAGTTGTAAATGTTTTTTAAATTGACAGAACTGAGCTGATCAGATGTCTCCTCAGCACCTACACCCTCTACTTTTACAAAGGGTAAAAACCCATAATAATTTACTGCCATTGTTGTGTAGTGGGATTTATACATGATTTAGTGTTAATTGGAGATTATCACATCAGGGCTCTTGTATCACTAATAGAGAAAACCCCTAAATCACAAAACATGTAATCATTGCCAATTGAAAGGTTTTATTCTCTTAGTGCTTGCATTGTGGAGCTCTAGAAAATATAAAAATCTGGGGCTGTCCTCGAGGACAGGCTCAGGCACAGGTGGGATTGGGGGGGATGGG
>JAOEGS010003301.1:14987-32937 GCA_025447755.1 Corythornis vintsioides
CATCTGTTCCAGATGGCTTTAGGCATGGTTGAAAAATAATAATAACAAAAAAAAAAAAAAAAAAAAAAAGAGTAAGCATTTTTCCTGTATGGGCTCCAGCTCCCCAGGGAGATGGCAAGATCCTTTGCCCTCCTATTGTGCTTCTTCCAGCCTGCAGTACCAGCACCACTGCCCCAACTCATGCCATGGCAGTGAGCACTGTCTGAGAATATATATATACACACATATACACACGTACAAATGATATGTATATATGAAATATAGGTGCCATTTTTTAATATGTTACTTATATGCAATGTATATATGTAAAATAAAATATCTATATACACATAAAAGAGAAGGCTAATGTGGAACTGATCCCTGCTTGGACATAAGTGTGTATGTGCCTCCTGTTACAGAAAATAATGACCATGAGCTATGGCAGCAATTCTGAGAAGCCTTCTAGTGACATAATAAACTAGATGAGCTTTGCCCTCTGGGTCTATGATGATGTAATCAGAATGCCTTCAGATAGAGAGCATATTTGACCTTGCAATTCATATTTGACCATTTATTTGATAATCCTATATGCTGGATGATAACTGCTAATTGGTTTGTAGGCTGAATCCAAGGGTGTATGTAGTCCACCACTGATTTTCCCTTCATGAAGCCTCAGCAGGAGCTAAGCAGAAGAGCCTGTATTTTTGGTACAAACCTGATCACAAGTTTGATTAATGGTTTGTTTTAACAAATAACTTCACATGTATCTAAATAGGTCAATACATGCTTTTCAGAGGGATAGTGATTTTTGAGGATACTGAGATATTGATGGTCTAAATGGCACATGTAGAGGATGGCCAGAGAAGTTTGCAATTGAGTTCTGACCCTAAAAACCAGTGAGGTCTTAAAACCTAAGTGCAATTTCAGGTGCCTAAAAAATACACCCAAAAATACAGCAGTAGGGCTGGATCCCATAGTGACTTTTGAAAACTTGGTTATTGGACCATAGGACCCCAATCACAACAGCCTTTTGGAAAATCATATGCATTGCATATAACAGCCAGCCTGCCTGTCATTAAACTGTTTGCTCAGCATATAGGTGATCATAATCACAGTTAAAGGAAAAAAAAACTGCATGATATTAACTAGATTGACCACAAACAGAGGTGGAGTAACATGTTCACTGTGATTAAAAAAAAAAAAGTCAGTGGGAAAGTTTATATAAAATTTTAACTGTATTTGACATTGTGATTTTCTTTTTTTGTATGTACATGCTGGAGGATATTGTAATGCAATAACATTTCTGCTGTGAGTATCCTTTGTTTGGCACCTTTGCTTTTAAAACTATGTGGTTTTTTTAAAACTATGTGGACTTTTGTTGAAGATTGCAAAAAATTCTAAACAAGATGGGGAAATGTGCAGTGATCTGACGGTCCTAAGGGCAATAGTAAACCAGAATCTGGAGTCGGTGCAGGGATTTCAAAACAAACCAAGTTTTAGGTTGCCTATTATTTGCATAGAAACAAACAAACAAACAAAAAAAACCCCCCAGCAATTAAAACCTCTAAAAATAATAATAAAAAAGAAAATACCAGTAGGGTATTGATTTACAAAGTAACTATAGCAACATGTTTTCATGAATTCCTGTTGAGAAGCCAAAAACTTCTGTAAGCAATAAATTAACCAGTTTGTATCTCTGAACTTAAATGTTTTATTGGTTACTGATTAACTTAACTGACAAATCTTCATAATAAATAAACTAACCAGTAAGCTCTTAAAAAATCTTGCTAACTTTAAGAAACTACCACTGAAACATGCTCTACATTACAATGAATTTGGCAGTCAGCATGTGGTCATGTGCACGTTTCAACATGGATCTAAACCCCAGAAATCACAAGGCATGGAGTTATTAAAAAAAGATCCTGCTGCAATTACTTGAAGTAAACGTATGTGTTGGTATTTATCAGTGGTATTGCTACAGGCAAAATAATTAGTAACTACTAATTAGCCTAGCCCTTCTGAAGGAATATAGTGGGAAAGTATGTATTGACTGTTGGTGCTGGGGTTGTCTGTGCTAAAGATGATTGGATACCAGCAGAAATTTATACTGGTAAATGGTGGGATTTTAGATATATGCTCTGTGTGCATCCCATAAATGTGTATCTTTCCAGAGGTCAGGATGTTGTTGGCTACATTTTTGGAGGCTTTTAAGGTTTTTTTCCATGTTTGTTTTTTGTTTGTTTTGAAGACTTATGTGAGTTGTTGGCATACACAGTAAGTCTACATTTAAATTAATTAAACTGTTGACAGTTAAATTGTACTAAGTAGCTTCGATATAAAAGATGATTCCCAGATTTTTTTTCTCAGTGCAATTCAAAATTAAAAAAAAAAAAAGGAAGAAAGCATCCGAGGAACTTTGTTCTAAACATCTGTCTGGGCAGATGTCAAAATGCAGTGTGTTACTGCATTATACTGTGTCAGTATATGACAACATGTTATTACTCTTGGCTTAAATAATCACAATGGATTTTATGATCTATTTAAAAGAAACCTTTGATGGGAGTTGAAGCTCTTATCTTTCGTCATACAATAAGCACCTTTGTGGAACTAATTCTAGAGTAAATATTGAAAAATAACACAAATGTTTTCTACATCTTATTCACAGCACATGAATATTTATACAGAGGGAATTGCAGATATGTGATGGTGGAAAAGATTTGGCAGATTTTCTTTAAAAATGAATTTTGGTGAATAAATTCCTTTTGAAGTAAGATCATATTGTTTTGAATTGCTCTGGATAAATTAATAAACTTCAAACTGTACATTAACCAGATGATTATAATCTAGTACAATAATCTGCATTTCTTCAAGAAATGAGAGACAGTCAGTGACAAGAACATTACAAATCCAATAGTAATTTAGGGAATTGAGATAGAACAAGGCAATGCTTATAACACTAATATTCCAGAAACATATTGTTTAATTTTTGTTTCCAGATTGCATATATTAACCCATTTTATTAACCTGTCTATGGTCTTGATTCAATAAACCATTCCTATTCCACAGAGCTCTAAAGCATATGTTTGCCTTTAAACACATGCTTAAATCCCATTGACTTTTTAATGCTTAAACTTAAGAGTGTGTTAGATGTTTTTGCTTGGCTTTGCAAAATAAAATTTAAAAATGTGTCCTGGGAAAAGAAAAAAAACCAACTAAACAAAGAATACCTGAAACAAACAGAAATTATTATAATGTCTTATTTTGGAGCATATTTGGACCTGAAATTACAAAGACTCTCTGCCAAACAGACAAACAATAGTGGGAATATCTTGCTGTTTGCTTAATGAGCAATGATTGGAAGTGTGAAGGTGAAAAGACAGATTCTGGGTTAGAGAGTGACAAGGTGAGACTGCTTCTTTATCACACCTTTTTTTTTTTTTTTTTTTTTTTTAAACGCAAGCTTCATTTTCAGAGCAGCAAAAGAAAAAAAGTAGAATTAAAATAAAATCTATGGCTGGGAAGTGCTCCATAGCTTGCAGCCAACTGATTTGTACTTACTCCCATTCCTTGCTTCATGGGAAATGTCAGCTTGCTACAGAAAGTTTAAATTGGTTTATGAGTGATATATTCAAACTGCTTATTTCCTAAAACATCTGTTTTTGTTTTAGTTCCCCAATGTCAAATGATTGGTGATATCCCAAGGTAGCATGCTATTTCCAAGTCATATCTCCTGGGGTATCTATCAATAAAAAAATACCCTTTAATTGGGTGCAATGAAATTAGTATGAGGTAGTCAAGAAGCCTCCAAAATCAAGATATCAAAACTTCCCTATTCCCATTATTTTTTTCCATATTGCTTGTGACTGACTGCTTTTGGGGCTGGGAGGAAGAAAGCATGAGACTTATGACTTATTTCACTTCTCCCCATCACTCCCCCCCCCCCTCCAATGGTCTTGAGCAGCTCTAATTTGTATTATTATTGAAATTGGAATTAAATCAGAGGAAGCACGAGCCTTGTGCTGCAGCTGACGGCAAAATTCACTCATTTTTCTACTTGGTGGACAGGGAGAATACAATTTGTTTGAAGATCTGTCCACTCCATGTGACAACAGGAGTCATAATGTAAACAGGCAATTGTGAGAGCTAAAAATGAGCAAAACATTTATAAGAGGTTTTCATCGGCATGCACACACACAAAACCCTACTTTCCCACCACTGTGTGGCTTGGCCCAGAAAGGGAAAAAGATTTTCATAAAATAGTTATCACTCCCAATACCTGAAAATATGCAAGAGTCTTGTGTTTGGATCACACAAGAGAGTGGATTTGCAACATTTACCTAGTAGGTGGCCCAAAACCCAATTGGTTCTTAGTTTATTAATTATTTTTTTTTCCTGAGCTACAGTCACTTTGAGTCAAAGGCAGTCCAATTGAAATTGGTCAAAACAAAGTCCACCTCAAGACTAATTCAAGAGTTATTTATCAAAATAAACTTAAAAGTAGAACACAAGGAAAAAAATAGTTGCAGATTAACTTTCTTACCAAACTCATTTGCCACCAAATGAAATGAAGTTATAAGGATCAAATTCTCAGCAGATTTGCACAGCACAGTAATAGCCTTTATGCTTGGAAATTTATGGGCCATGGACAGTTTATAAGAAACGATGTAGTTCATCAGAGAGGCAGACTGATGGAGCACATGGGAGCATTCTGCACAGGAAGTTGGGTTTTGGAATAATACTTACTTTGATAGAGTTGTTTTGTTAGCTAAGTAAAACAGTAGGGAAGCCAATGGCCACTTAGGCTCCAAACATAAATATATATTTATAAGTCACCCAGCTGCTTAATTGAGATCTCTAGTGTTTTCACTAAGTATATCTTATCCAAAAAAACAGTAACACAGAAAATAACAACAGCAGCAAAGATCTGCTGTATGCCAAAGTTCATTTAAGCAGTCAGTAATAGAGGGAGTAGAGTAGTAGAGGGCAAATTCATTGAGGTTCCTGGAGGCTCTTCAGCCTGAGTAATGGCTCAGGTTGGGCTCCAATTACTCTCTAGGAATTTATTCTTGAAGAAGCAGCAGGATGGATGTCTTTTCTGTCTTCTTTTGGTAGCTTTTCCTCTGGAAGAAGGGTCTAGTGTAACTTGTGTATCAGTAGTGTCACCAAGTACTTGCAATCCAGTTTGGAAAGATAAATGTTGGGGTACGTGCCAGATGCTGGCTGTGTTGACTGTAAAGGGGGAGGGAAGTACATGGGGCTTCAAAATGTTCTCCAAGGGAGGTTACACAGGGGATGGTTCATTAAATTTGAGCAAAGAACTGGAAAATAAGATTTCACACTCCTAGGCACAAACAGCCTGGATCAATCTGGGATCCCTGGAAAATCTTGAGGAAATTTGGCAAGTTTAGGGAGCTTCAGGAAATACTGGGGGCTTTTGTGTGAAGGTGTTTTATTCTTGAAGTACACCTCCAAGGTGAGGTTGAGGGTGGCACCTACCACACCAAGCACCTTGGGGTGCTGGCTAGCTCTCAAAATCTTTTGTCTGGCTCTACTTGGAGAGGCCAAGGTGAGTGGACATTGGGATCTTGGGCTTGGCTTCAGCAGTCCCATGGTCAGAGCTCTTCTCAGATTGAGAGCAATGGTTTTAAATGATACATCTTATTTTCGAGGTGAATATCTTAACTTGAAGACTGCTGTAGAGATGTGGCTCTTGGTCTTTTCTGATGCAATTGTTTCTTCCTGTACAGGCAGTTTAATATCAGTTGCAACAGTGACATGAAACAAATTCTTTGACCTGTTTGAGATTTGAGCTTAAGGCTTGATCTCAGAAAGACTTGAGGGTTGAGCTTTCTCTCCCTCTTCCGTCTCTTTCATCAGGAGATATGGCTGAACTGGCTTTGGTGTGAGTCCTAGTTCTTAAGTATCTATCTCTTCCCCTAACAGGGGTACTCAAATCCTCTGAAAAAGACTGAATTTAAGAAGATGTCTGCTCAACCAGGCACAGGTTATGATTTAAATACTTAATACAATAATTTACTTAATTGGGACCCCAGAAGCATTAGAGGACCTTAGTAGAAAAAAATGATGGATTTTTTTTGAAGAAACATGATGCCTAAGTACTGCTAAACACTGCTTGCTAAAAACTGAAATATCACAGACATGTTCAATTAGACAGCTCTGGGTGATCAGGGTCTGCTCCTGCAGCTTGTGGTCCTGGGACCATCTTATATTTTCACTGTGATGCCCAATAGCTGTAAATATGCTCTCAGTCCTTAACTTGCCTTTTCTCCTCCTAGCTCTCAAGTATATTTGTGTTCAAATTAGGGTTTGTTTCTTATCATGCTTGCAGCCCATTTCCTCCTCCTGTTTTATAGACAGTGAAGTCTAAATGGTAAAATATCATCATTATTATGGCAGTGAAGTGCCATCTTAATGCTATATCTCAAAGGAGCGAGCAGAAGGAGAAGATAGGATGGAAGTGATAACAATCATATTCCAGTATAAATATCTGAAACAATAGTTAAAACTGCTGTGCTGTGTTCTGGCTTTTCCTATAGTTTTGTTTTACCAGCTGAAAACATGTTGGAGAACATTTGCTTGCTTCCAAACTGTCCTCCTTTCCTGAGGTGCAGCTGAGTTTATCCATAGCTGCTGAGCCACACAGCTGGAAATAGAAACTGGTATTTCGGCTTGTCTTACTGAGGGGGTGACCTGGGGGAGAGCAGCACTCCAGATTTATAAAGAGCTCTTCCACCACTGCTCACACCTTCCTTGAGAGGAATGCTATCAGTAACACTGTCCCAGAGCTTACTAGATAGTAGGAGCCAGACACTGTGGTGATTTGCTGCTCCTCTGTTCTCCTTTGAACTAGGGAAAAACTTTAAATGTTGGAATGTTTATTTTGTTTGGAGGCACTTGCCCACAAAGGACAGGGTGCCAGGATCTCAAATGATATTGTGGTTCAGGCAGCATAAAGGTGTTGAAGAGACCTGTGTATAATCACTTTATAAGCATTTTAAAATGTGGTTTTGGCAAAGCCAAACTGGTAGGTTCATTTCCCATCCCACAGAGGTTGCCTTTGAGCTCTGGGTTTGCCTGAAACCTGAACCTCTCTATGGGCATAAGACAAACCCTGTAGTTTCTGAGTGAAACCAGGAGAGTTGACAGTTGTCCTCTCTCTTCATCTCCATTTCCAAATTCCACAGGCACACCAATGTAACTCCTGAAATGTGTGCTGAAGCTTGCCTCTGCACTTGTGCTGGAAAGAGATGTCCACACTCTGCTTCACCCTATTGGCAACCTGGTCCTTCCAATGAGGAACTGGAATTTTAGTTCTTTTGCTTCTTAATACACCATCAGCTGAAAAAAATCCTATGCCTGAATTATGGGAGTTTGCCCTTTGCAAAATTTGTTTCTCAGTTTGTTTTGGGGCAGATGATACCTATCCTATAAGATGTCCATCTAAGGAATGAGCAGATTAATTAAACAGTTCTTGTCCTAAATGGCTTTGTAAACTGGAGAGGTATTGGCATCTGGGAACAAGCTAACATTTCTGAAGTGCGTCTCAGGGATAAGCACTGCTGTCTCTGCAGTTGTAGAACATATATCCACACAGGTCTGACCACTGGACAGGGTGTAAACAGGACACCCACGCGTGTGTCCCTGTCCCCTGGCACAACATCACTATGCAAAGCTGCCTCCTGCTTAATTTTATAAATTTCCCCTTTTCCAGTCACTTGTTCACTTGTGATTTGAAGCCTATAGTTTTGACTAGGTGCAAGTTTATTTTTTAAATTCAAGGTAAATTTAAATTTGCTTCACCCTCTTTTTGCTCACTCAGAATGTTTCTGATTTTTTTTTCTGATTTCTTTTTTTCTTTTGAATTATCAGTCTTATTTTTATTAAGATTTTAATACTGTGCAATTTAAAGCTTTAGTTTGTCTCCAGGTAAGCAACAGACCGATAAAACCAATAAACAAGGTAGACATTAAAAAAACCCAAAACATTAATTTATAAGTAGGGAAACCTTTGTGCCTAAAGTGCATCATGCTGCTGAAGTTTGTGTGGCTTTGTCTAACTGCAGTGCTGATGTGTCAGTCACTCCAAACCAGGAAGCAAAGTTACCTGTATTTAAGCAAAACTACCTCTATTTAAGCAAAGCAGATGATATTACCACTGGTTGGTGGTGATATCTATCCTTTTACCTTCCTGCCCTAGGATCTCAATTTTAGAGGTGCTGCTCATTGCTAGGTGGGAATTACAAAGGTGCTGGGTGTGTTCTCAAACTCCCTCTGCAGCCCAGTTCATGCAGTCAGCCCTCGCCCTGAATTTCCCAAATCTTGCTCCTATTCCCCAAGAATCAGTGACATGACAGAGAGTCTGGTGATGGGACAGCTGGCACAGCTCATAGGTTCTGGAACTGTTGCAGTGATCATCTGACCCAAGTACATTTAGCCTGGGTCTCTCTGCTAGCAGCTCATGGCCTCCTGCTCTCCTTTCTCCTCATGTGGCATGTCCTCTTCAGCATATTCATCCTGCCTTTGGTGTGTCATGGCAACTGTGTCAGATGTTTTATTAGTACTTTTTTTCTGTTACCCTCCACCTGAACCCAAGAGACATTAATGTGCCTGCCAAAACATCATTTGCTGAACTGTGAAGGAAAGGGAAAAAAGAAAAAACGCAAAAAGTAGGGTTATGTCCTAGGTAAGGCCATGTTTTGTGACTTTCAGCATGTTTATAAGGATATATTTCAAATGATAGAGGCAGAAGCAGCCTTGCAGAAGTCATAGCAAGTGAGGCTGAAGAATTCAGGATGTAACCAAGCCTGGTTCTTCACTTATACAGAAGTAGCAATACATGGACTAGACAAAAAAAAATAAGTCACATTCAAACATGGAAAAAGACAAAAACAATCAAAAAACCCCAAACCAACAAACACACATACAAAAAAAACCCCATACAAAACTCCCACAGATGTTTTTAATGACTTTCCACTGTATTATCTTGTATCATCATCGCTAGGTCCAGTAAAATAAAAAACCTCTCCTTTGTCACAGTCTCCCTCAGCTTCACAGCTTGACACTGCTGCCATGGTACCAGCCAAGGTTCACCACTGCTTCAGCATTCAAGAAGACTCTGTTTATTTTCTGGATGGTTTTAAGCCACCCTGTCTGCTTTTCCTATAGAACTGCCGATTTCTGCAGAAACTACTCAGCGCATATCAATGACATCTCATCACTGAGCTCCCTTTCCTTGGAAGTGGCCAGAGTTTTGCAGGGTGTAGGGTGACATATTTTTTTGTTTTGGTCTTTTGGATGTGGCAACCTTACAGGAAGCCCAGAGCTTGCTCACACCTCAGATAGCACAGTAGCCTTCAAGATATCCTCACCACAAGTGGTGGATGGATATGGCAACCAAGAGTGGAGAAAAGTCAGGTGAGATAAAAAATACATATCAAGCAATTTAACTTCCCAACGAATTTGCCAGTAGGTGCTTCTGGCTCATCAAGTGCAGGAAGTTGCAGCCCACAGGGTGATACCAGGTAAGTTTTGCTCTTATGCCAAGACAGCTTGTTAAATGCCAGGTTGGCATTAACTCAGGTTTTCAGTAAGATGAATAACAGCAGGAATCAAAGCACCTGGAGGTGGTTAGGTTTGCTGTTCCATCAACAGCCTCACATGCTGGAGTTGAGGAGGAGGGAGAAAAAATCCAATACATTTTCCAGGGAGTCCAATTGTGCTGATTGGTGGCTGGAGGGGTCCTGCAGTGTATTTCATGAGAGTTTACATAGTTCTGGATCCTCTACCACTTAGAATGGAAAAAAGAAAGCAAATCTGTTTGATCAGACCTCTCCCACTAGATATGCGTATTGGATTCTACATTAAAGCTTTTTAACAGTTACGTACACATCTGAGCTGGAGCTATTGTTAGCTCATGTGATGGATTAAGATCAAGAATGTTAATGTTATCCAAAGGAATGCTTTTTAATGTATATTGTGATTATATAAACAGGGTCACCAGAACTAAATGGGATGTCATTGACCTATGAAGATCATAAAGTAAACAAAAGACCTTAAAATAAGCATGTAACCTGAACACATTGGGGATTGTTGTATATCAAAGGCATTTGCTTATATAAAGGGAAAATTACTTATGGGTAATGTTGTTTGCCATAAGTCTACCTCTTGCCTGCTCTACAAAGGAAATCTACTCAGAGGGACTGGGCTATGTCTTCATCAACCAGGAAGCACTGAACCTGTGAGCTCTAACTGAGCAGAGCTTAGCTTTTGTATACACATAATAAACACACACTTAAATCACGGGAAACAGTGATAAGACGTCATTATTGGTGAACAGCAAGGCTCATCCAGACCTCATTGGAGGGGCAGGAACAATGACCCCACCATACATTGCTGACAGGAGGGTTCTGGAGCACTGATGACACAGGGAGACCATGGCAGGTCCATGAAGCCAGCCAGTTGAGTGGGAATTAGCACACACCAGATGGTCAAAAACACTGGGAAAAGACTAGAAGCTTTTAATTATTTTTTTTTTTTTTAAAGTACATTAGCATTTCCCTTCTTACTTACACATGATTGGGATTGAAGAGCATGGTCTTTATGGTTTGTTTTTTGCCTACTGGGTAGCTCCTAAGTAATTGCTGTGGGATGGTAAGCCCCTTGTTGATGATGCCCTAAACCACAGAGGCTCAAGGGATTTCTTATTATTAAAATCAGGTTAAAATCAGAGATTTTGCCAGGAAGAAGGGGTTCCCAGGGTCTTCCTATCCTGCCCTTAGTGGAGTTGGTCATTGTGCCAAAGTATAGAGCGTTTCATTTGTCCTCACTGAATTTAATTGTAACTTCTTCAAGCTGCTTCTCCCTTTTGGAGTTCTAATCCTATTCTTACAGTCTCTCCCAGGCTGGTCCCCTCTTCAGATTTAATTTAATTTAATTGGAGCACTCATGGAAATAGTGACCAAGACAGGGACTGACTGGAGAATGCTTTTCCCATTGCAATTGGGAGTCGTAGGAAACACCTTTCTGGCAAAGGCTTCAAAAAGTGTTTTACCCTTAGCCCAGAATAGTTCTATCAAGACCGCATTTCCTGATTTACCTATGAGAATGTCAGAAGAAACAGTTTACTGAAGTTGTGTTGTGTGATACTTATTGCTCTTTCTGTACAGACTGTTATGCTGTCATAGGAGGAAATTCTATTAGTCTGGTAATACTGGTTCTTGGAAAAAGTCTGTGCTGGTCAGCTCATGTTTCCTTGTTATCTTCTAGGTTAGTTTAAGATTAGTCACTTGTTCCGGACTTTTTTTCTCTAGCAGGTTATATTACTAGTTTAGAGTATCCCAGCTTTTTTAAAAAAAACAAAACATACAAAACACCCAGAAACACACTCCAAAAAGACCTTCATTTCTCCTCCATAAAGTTTCAGATCAACCTCTGAGAGATGACTGCAGCTAGTTCCTTAATTACTGTCAGATGATATTCATCAAGCCCATCTAAGCTGGAAGCACCTAGTCTATTTAAGCTCTCTGTGAGCTTATCCTACTGTGACTTCAAGGGGGGAGTTTATCTCTTTGCTTCTGGAGTTGTTTGTATGGGATCTCAAGTTATGCTTGATCTCAATAAGGACTGCTGCAAAATGGGTTGAGAGTAAATCAACCTGGAAAAAGCAAAGAATGAGTCATATGCTATTTTAATTTAATTTTTTTTTTTTTTTTCCCTGTGTGGTACTGTCTTGTTGCCTCTGCAGACATTTATCTGGACAGGAAAACTCTAAGTATAGAAGGTAAGGATATGACTTTATTTTCTGTTACTCTCTGCCAGGGGCTATGATCTTGGGTATCTAAATGTCATGCTAGATAGCAATGTAGGTGAAAAGAAGCTTGTTACCTGTGGTAAGGCAGGTCTAAGTTCTCACTGACTAGCAGAGCACTGAAACTGAAGGAAAAGACTGCTCCCAGTTGCTGACAATAAATGATTCCTTTGTCTGCAGCTCTGACCCTTACAATACATATATTATCTTGCAGTCCTGCCAGGGCTAAGCTTGCAAATTAAACCCTAAGGCAATAAGAAGTTGCCACTGAAGAGGAAGGGACTGTAGAGCTTCTGTTCCCTGTGACTTGTTGCTTCTGTTCACCTCTAGACCTTTACTATGGTCTCTTCCCTTTTATTAGAGTTAGGAATTTGGGGGGGTCTTGCTGCTTAAACTGCTCAGGGAGGTTAATATCCAAGAGATATTCATACCACTTCTAGGGTTTTGGTGCTATCTTTTCTGCCACAAAAAAACCCCTATGTGCCCTATACCTTACATGTTCTATGACTGCTCTCCCAGTTGCTCCCCTTTTCCTAAGGGTGGGAAAACATGTTCAAGGCAGAGGAGGTCTGGGAACCAGGCTCTTCCCTGTGTTGTGAGCATAGACCTTCTAGCTCTTGGGAGAGTTATTGATGTTTAAAATGGTTGCTTTGGTTGCAGTATCCCTCACTGTTCATATGTTGCCTCTGGGAATTTCTTTGTTTTGGTGTAATTTGTGTTTTTGTTTCAGAGAAAGCAACTTCCCATTTATCTTTAGGAATTTTCCGTTAAGTTAATGTGAGCTTGAATATCAGAGTTTCAGAGAGATGATAGAGAAGTTATGGGCTTATCCCTTGGATATTGGAAAAAAGCAAAAGCTCACAACATCCATAGACCTTTGCTTTTTTTTTTCCCCATTAGATGCAGGCATATAGTTCTTATTTCTTCTTGCCATGTATGTATCAATGCACCATAAAGGAATGTAAATAGCCCATATCCTTGCTACTTAAGCAAGCTTCTCACAGTAAGCAAAAATTCAGCTGTTCTCCATTACAGATATTACGATAGTAATCAGCAATTTAAAACTCTTTCAATAATTGTTAGCCCAAAAGGTTTTGTTTATTTGTTTACTGGCATTAAATGATGGTTATTATCGTCTTTGAATGACATTGAGCATTCATTTTGTAGCTCTGTCTGTTTTCAGATATTTGGGGATGCCCTTGTTAGGATGTTTTTCAATTCAATTTTATTCACAGCAGTTCTAAAGCATGTGTGCGCTGTATGTGATCAATTAATTACCGCTTGTAATCAAAATTTTTAACGTGTGGAAACATGGACAGCAAATATGCCTTAAAATGTCTTTGTTTTGTTAGGAAATGACCTCCTAATGTGCAAAAATATGTAAATAGGTTTGTACTCTATAATGAAACATTGCTGTGTGGTTCATCTAAAGAAAGACTGTAAAAGGGATGTAGTGACTAGCACTTTGCATAACTTAACAGGGCTGGTGGCCTGTGTGGTTTGATCCACCTAAATTCAGGGACTTATGATAGTTAATGTGATAGATACTGTCTTGAGTTTTCTGGTGGTTACTTAGGGATGGAAATGCAGCAGGTGTTCAGGAGGAAATACAAGGAGACTAAAGGAGGAGACCAAAGGAAATTCTAGGCTAATGAAATTATTTACTGATAGATATTTGATACTTTTTTCTAATATATAAATTGGTCTGAATGACTTTGGAACAATACTCACATGAGAGTGGAAGTTAAGCATCAAACCTTGTCAGGTGCTTCTGTTCATTCCAGGCAGTTACTAGGTGCTACTTCTGCTGTGTGTTGCATAATGTTCACACAGTGTTTGGTTTTTTTTTGTTTTGTTTTTTTTTTTTTTTTTTTTGTTGTTTTTTGTTTGTTTGTTTTGTGGGGTTTTTTTTGTTGCTGTTTTTTTTTGTTGTTGGTTTGTTTGGTTTTTTTTGTGTGTGTGTATGTGTGTGTGTTTGTCTGCATCATCTTCCAAAACATCTGATCTTAGTCTTTGTCAAGATAGCAAGATCTGCAGGTTAGATCCTGTGTGGTCTTGTCTGTTGGGAAGAAAGTGCATTTGAATAAGTTAAGTAACTGGGAGTTGCAGAAAGGGCTTGTTTTGAAGGGAGTTTGCAGCTGAAGATGGATGAGCTATCCTGCTTTGTGGACCTGTTCCCCTATTGCCTGATTTCTTTGACATGCTGGCAGTCGTCTTTGCTGGGCTCTTGCTGCGAGACAGTCAGCACTGCACTCAGGTCACTGCAGGAAAAATAAACTCATTCAGACCAAGCAAAACACTCGGAAAAACATGCAGGTTTGTCGTTGGTTGGGTTTTTTTTGTTGGGGGTGTGTGTGTTTGTGGTTTTTGGTTTTTTTTTGTTTTTGTTTTTTTTTTTTTTGTGGGTTCCAAGTTTTGCTTATGCTTAAAGATCTGCATGCAGGGATCTTTTTGTGAAAGCTGTCAGCCTTTGCACAAGATTCTGGCAATTTTCTTCTGACACTACTACCATACAGAAGAAGAGAAAAAAGGACTGATGACAGGAGCCCACTAATTTAAATTAGATACTGTTTTAATTTTGGTCACTCTTGAAGCCATAGCAATAGCAAAATGCCTTGGTCATTTTCTTCTCCATCTGATTCAAACAAGAGATGTCAGATTCTTCCCTGTGCTGTACCACCATGTAAAGCATTGAAAAGGATGTCTCCAAAGATCTAGTTAGGCTTTCTGGGTTGTCCAGGCAGACTGGTACCATCTGGAAGTCTGGCTGGGGAGAGTATTTGAAATCTGGACCCTCATACTGGCTTTTTAGTCTTCAATTTTTCTAAAGTTGCTTTTCAGTGGGAGTAAATTACTCTAGTTGTATTGAAGGAGCTTGACTAATTTACACCAGCTGAGGGACTGGCCCGAGGTCTGGTATGGCTGGTTTTTTGTGTCACTTAAAAAAAAAAACAAACCCAAACCAACAAACCCAACTTTTTATAGTGTAGAAATAGTGTAGAAATGGAAGTCCTTTGTTGCTTTATGTTTGGTTTGAGATGCAACACCTTTTGGGAAGAGTGCCTATTTCTATCGTGATTCTGGCCAAAAAGATGTTTCCAGTTATAAAAATGAGCATTGTTTGCCCTCTTCCATCTCCATCCAGGAAAGAGCTGGTGGGCTGAGGAGCTGGTAGCGCATCTGATGGTCCTTGCCAAGAAGAGACAAAACATTTTACACTTTTGTAGCAGAATGAGCAGGAGGCAAAATATGGCTCTCCTGCCTCTGTTTCTGGGGTGGTTTTAAGATGCCAGATTGTGAGCTGGTCTGGCAGGGTGTTCTGCACCTATTTGATTGCAGAGGCTCTGATTGGTAGGCATAAGATCCCAAGCTGGGGGTGCAGAGGCTGGAAAACACCTCTGCCCCTCTGATATCCCAGCATGCTATGGGTGCAGCCTATGTGTTTCATTCCCATTGAAACCTCTTGGTTTGGGCTTCTCTGCATTAGGGTATGGTGAAGTCCTGGGCTTCTAAGCTTGTGTAGAGCAAACTTAAGCTTTCTGTGATTCAGCTGAACAAAACAGAAGTCTTTGCATAGGTTTTTTTTGTGGTTTTGTTTGTTTGTTTGTTTTGTTTTTTAAAAGCTGAATATACAGCATACCTTTTTTGTTAGTTTTGAAGTAACCAGAGGAAAGAATATTGCAGTTTGGGTGTCAATACTGAACTGTAGTTTTATTTTGCTTCTTTTTAATTATTATTCTGTTTTAACTGTAGAGTTGCACAATTTGCAATGTGTGGTAGGCTTGGAGGGAATCACACAAGATGCTCAGCACATGTAAATTTTGCTCCATTGTACCACTTTATACCTGGTCTCTTCTCTTAGCTTGCCTTTAATCAAGGACTTGCAAGAAAGGATTTTTCCATGGCGGAACAATCCTGACCTTCATTAGGCAGGAGGCTAAAAGGAGAAAAAAAGGAAGGTAGAAAGACAGAGTAACTATTACTAGGAATTGAGGTTTACATCTCTGATGTTGCTGAGGAATTTGGCCTAACCTGGTAATCCCTATAGCCTTAACTGTAGTGGAGCTGCACTGACAGGCATGCTTCTTGTTTTCCTCTCATCAGGTGGCTGGATTGGCACATCTATTAATATCTACAGACAATGTAATGAGGAATACCTGAAGAACAGCAGCAGAGATGGTCAGGATGCTCCACAAAATTACTTGACATCTACTAAAGCCTTAGAGTTGAAAAGACCCTCTTGGCAAAGCAATCTCCCAAATGCATGGAAACCTTGTTCCTTTCAGAGCAAGCCATCAAAAGCAAATATCTCTTCATCCTAGATGTGGGTTTGTTTGCGATTATCTTTGTGCCACCTTGGGCTAGGATACTGTGAATATGTCTGGTGGCGAAGATGAGACTCTCCTCTGTTCTTCTTATCACTGTCACTTATATTCACTCATACCCGCAACATCCACCTTGATGTGCCTATGATGGTCCTCTGTCCTCACCCTACATTTCTTAACAACCACAACATTTCATCCGGTCAAAGACCATCAAGTTGTCATTACTTACTTTGGTTTATTTTTGCAGTCCATTTTTACATAGGGTGTGTATGTGCTGAGGTGTCTGCCTGCTGCCTTTTGCCTGCTTAGGACAAGAAAAGATGTCATTGTGAATTTCAGTACAGTGGTTCCTCTTTTTAAATTTATTTTTATAAAGCTTACAGGGGTCCTCTGGGGTTAGGAATTATTTGTTCCATCAATTAAAAATGTTACCTAATACCAATAAATGCTAATAAAGAGCTTATAACTGGCATCATATGCCAAAGCACTATGCATTCATTAGCAATCATCTATGCAAGTGCAGGGCTAGCCAAAACAATCTCCTAATAGGTTATAAAAAGGCTACAGTACTTGTCAGGAGCTGTGTGGGGCAATAGCATTAAGAGTTGTGGTTTCTTGCTGAGGCACTAAATCTGTTGCATGTGGAGACAATTCAGAGTAAGAAGTTCCTCACTAAACTTTCCCCTCTCTAGGGTAAAAGAGGGGCATTTGAATTAACAGTGAGTCCTCAGATAGTTGTTGTTTTGGGTTTATTGCTGTTATATATGTCAGAGGTCTGCAGTTTTGTGGGGTCACATCTGTGACTGTTTTCCAAAATACCTGTATCCTCTGGTATGCCAGAAGTTTGAACTTGCAAGTAGGGTTAATGGTTGGACACGATGATCCCAAGGGTCTTTTCCAACCTGAATTATTCTGTGAAGTCTTCCTGGCTGTTACCTCTGATAGGAATTCAATGGCATATGTGATTTGGCATACATGAGGCTCCATAGGGGCTATCTCAAGGTGTTTTTTATCCAAAGGTGGTCTTCTTACCACGCAGGATATTTTCACATGTGAAGGAAATCCCGACATTGCCTGTTGAAGTTGCTTTATGGTTCCTGGTTGGCAGCACAGAGAGGAACAAGCCATTTTATCTTATATTTCCACTTAAGTTAGATCAAATAAAGTTTTAATACTGTCTGGTACTTTAGGACTTTAAAGATCCCTTTGGCCTATGATCATTCACGAGTAAGTATGTAATCTTTCTGTGCACTTAAATAGAAAAGGAGTTGAAGTGTCTCCAAATTTTTTTTCTGGTGTGTGTCTGGGACTGGAAAGCTTAAGTGGTCTATTTTCAGGTAGTTTTCAATAGGGGCTGAAATCTGAAAATATCAGAGTATGGCTTCTGAAGTGCATTCTGTACACAAAAGGAAACATTTTTTTTTTTTTTTCCTAATGACCAAGCTTGATATGATGGTTAATTGAGAAATCTCTTCTCTGAGGTTGTTCCATCTTAGAGTGATGGCTATAGGTATCAAATCAGTACTGAGTGTCTCTGTTCCTGCTCCAAGGCAGCACAGAACTGCATGAGATGTGCCTTATTGCAGAGGGTTCCAGGCAGCAGGGGATATTGGCTTGGGTTTCAGTGCCTCCAAAGCAATGATCCTTAGGGTCATCATAAGCCTTAGCCCTTTGAACATGGAATGACTATGTTGTGGTTCAGAATCAGAATAAGGTCTATGTCTTTCAGTCCCTTTCTACTACTTTTTTTTTTTTTTTTTTTTTTTTTTTTTTTTTTTTTTTTTTTTTTTTTTTTTTTTTTTTTTTGTTTTTTTTTTTTT
>JAOEGS010003301.1:33034-49380 GCA_025447755.1 Corythornis vintsioides
AGAAATAAAAAAAGGTTTCTTTTTTTCTGTTCCTTTTTCTCTCTTTTTTTTTTTTTTTTTTTTTTTTTTTTTTTTTTTTTTTTTTTTATCCTTGGATCTGTGCTTGGAAACTCATGGGTTGGTAGGACTTTTCCAGCTGTCTTCAACCTTCTGCCCAGGTCTCTTTTGGAAAAGGTGCCATCAGAGGTATGTTGGGAGCTTCATTTTGGTGATGCTTCAGTTGTGAGCCAGTTACATTAATGGCAGCTTGGTTGAACATGTAAACTGGCAAGAAGAGTTACACCCATATACCACCATACTTCAAGCCAGCTTTGACCAGCAGCCCAGCTATGTCTTAGTAATAGGAGCTTGACTCATCCACCAAGCTGTGTGGTCCTGAAACTAAGCATTTGGGCATGCAAATTCTGTTGGTTTGGTATTTTTAAGCTTTATACATGCAGCATGTATACCCAGCAGCTGAGTCTGCCTGACTGTTCAAGTTACAGATACTTCGGCTTTTCCCTTCTATAAATATTCAAGCATTATGGGTTTTTTCCCCTTAGATGAATGAGTAGAAAACTAAAAATAGTATTTTAAAAATTATTGTCCTCAGGAGGACAGTGCAATATTTATGCTATGGGTATTTCCACAAACTAGGATGGGTTGAAGTATGTTTAGCCCCTGGTTTATGACACCAAGGTCAAACGTGATATGTTTCTAGATGATGGAATTGTCTGGATTGGTTTGCCAAACCACATTACCAAAATTCTAGTTCTTTGTGCATTGACACTGTATTTATTTGAGTTGCTGTTTGAAAGTCCTAGCATGAATCCTGCTGTATTTTCTGTTTTGCATGGTGAGCATAACAAAGTACGCAGCTGGCTTGACTGGATGCCATCTTTTATGTTCATGTATTATCTTAATTTTCTTGTTTTATACCCTTTCATAGAAAAAGATACTAGAGATATTTGCACAGGTGTTCATGAGTGCTGGATGGGAAAGGCACCTTTATTCTGGTTCTGTATTTGTTAGTGCATGGTTGCTCCAAAGTTAACAGTTTAGTCACAGATGCTCAAGATCTCCAGGCTAGAACACACATGTAAGAATTCAGGAGTAGCTGTTTAGGGCACACTCTTCTGCAGGTAAAATAGAGACAGGAATATTTCCTACTTATTTGACAGCTTCTGCAATGTGCTCTGGAAGTGGCAGTAAGCAACAGACAGGACTGAAATGCATATTGGTCCTGGGCCAGATGTGGAATGTGCATCAATGTGGCTTGGACTTCAAGTTTCTAGGTAGAAAATGACTCCCATTCTCTTAACACTGAGTCCACTCTTCTTACCTTCTTTCTAAGTTGGATGGGGCAGACTGGAGCCAGACCATACCACTTTCTTTGGGAAAATTGGTTAAGCTGTCTGATGAAAAAATAAGAATGATCAGAATGATGCTGTACTAACAGATCAACACATGAGCAACTCATCAATGTGAAATGAGGGCATGCAACAGTTGAGCAGAAATTATTCTTCTTGTAATTTGTCAAGGGTCTCACTAACATCATGCTAGTGATGCACATGTTTTTTCACTAATTCTGCAATGACTGCATACGAGTTGATGGTCAGTGAGGTATTGTTTCCCATGTTCTGCCAACACTTCACTTCCAATGACCATAAAGCTTCAACTCCAACTAGGTATCTTAGTACCACAGGACTTCTCAATTGAATTGAAATAACTTTGCAAGACCTTCCAGAGTAAATAATCTAGACAACAGAACATGGTTGGTAATATGGAACATGTGATTTATTTTATTTTTTGTTTTAACAATCTGATCTGGGAAAATGTCTCCAAGCTGACAAAAACAGAACAAATGTAGGTCAGTGTCTGAAGGAGATGAAAGAAGCCAAGTGTAATGAGAGCCTATTGTTTCATGCTGACATATGCAGGAAGCTTGTGGAGAATGAACATCAAACTAAAATGTGAGGAAAAAAAGAATAGAAGGCATGAAAATCATCATACTCAAGAAAACAAAGAGATCAGAAAGTTAAGGGGCATGCTAAGAAATCTGCACTAGGAGGTTAAATAAATGAGTTTCACATTTCCCCTTCTCCCTCCTCCCTCCTCTTTAATTCTAGGTTTCTCTCTCCTTGTCTACTAGGTAGCAGCCTCTTCTTCCTTCCAGGAATACTTTTATTTTTTTCCTTCCTATCCTGCAGATGCCAGGGCCTAGAGAGATCCAGATGGCAAACAGACCAACAAAAACTGCCTCTTTACTATTTCACTTCTCGCCTTCTTCTCAAGTTAAGAACACATGAAAGATCTATTGAAAAGAACAGACAAATCTTATTTACTTTTTATTAAAGTAAATTTAGTTTACTTATTTAACAGAAGTTAATCCACTGTTCAAAAAGCTGGAACAAATATGAAGAAGCAGTTTAGAGTCTAATTCTCTACTTGCGTTAATCAGTCTTACACCAATGCATTTTCTCAGCCTTCAGAGGTGTTTTTCTAACTGTGGCAATGGACATGATTATGGTTCCTGGTAAATCATTTTGATTATTTCTACCACCCATTGTCATCTGGAAACATCTTCCATGGTTTTGGCCAGACAGTGTCTTCCCTAAAAATTCAAAGTGAGTCTAGGAGACTCTGTTTGCAGTTCAGTGTAGAGAAAAAATAATAATTTACCCCAATCAATGGGGCTACACTTAAATAAAACTTCTGTGAGAGAAGACTTACATCCTGAATTTTTACAGATGGTGCAATTTTTTTCCTACCAACTATCTCCTTTTCATGTTGCTTTTTTTTCCACCCTCTGGTAAGAGAAAACTATTGTGGTGGGAAAACTGTATGCCTAAATCCTATGATACCTCACTGAGTCATGTCGGCCAGGGACTGACCCAAGAAGGGACTGCTCTGGGGACTGCAAGTGTTCCCAGGATTGTCCCTTCCCATACCCTTCCCTAAAGAGGCAAGATACCAAATTTCCACCCTGTCAGTATAACACAGGAGTCTTGTGATGGCCTGATAGATATCCTGAGTCTGTTCCTTGTGAGCTCTGGATTCACAGCACCATGAAATACATAACATGATGAGATGTTACTGGGCCATTTCTATTCCTTAAAAGTTCTATAATTTGACAGTAAAAACGTGAACTCTAGAAAAGAATAAAAAAAATTCCTGTCATCCTTACAATGCATAAAAATGAAGCCCAGAGTTTTGGGTTATTTTAGGGCATAGGGTGATGACGACTGTTTTAATGCACTTAGTGATACATTTAAACCGGTGATTTATGCAGCCTGACATTGACTTTAATTTAGCTCATGTTACAAGTAAAGTAATTCAGTCCTTAATGAAGTGTACTCCATAAGACATATTGAACATGGGATCTAACTATCAGTGGTTGAAAGACAGCATAGGTTACATTTTCTTTTGTCATTTGAATTGGTCTGTCAGTTCGTAAACTTAAAATAAAGCATGCTGATCTATCATTGTCTCTGAAGTATGGTGCCAAAGACTGAGAGACCTGCATTAAAATAAAATTTTTTCATCCTTAGAAAGGAAAAGAAGGGAAAAAAACCTTACACAAGCTGTGTTATACAGATGAGTGTTATAACATGCATGTGTGTGTAAGCACATATTTGTTTAATTATCTGCTGTGTGAGTATATAGAAAAAAAGAGTTGTTAACAAAAAGATTTGTGCTCTGAACTATGCAAAACTTTGGATTGTGTAGTACAAGTGAAAGAATTTGATATACGTATTCCTGATCCAGCTCTGAAGTAGTATAAATTATGCTTACATCAGCTCTTACAGGGGTTCAAAATAAAGCTGTAGGGTCAGTGATGGGAAGTACAACCTGGCTGGTTTGGGGGGCTTTATGCGCTTGCATGTCCAAGAAATTAACAGAGCAGCTCTGAACTGTAAATGTGCAAATCTTTTAGCATTTATGTTAAGAGATTCATTCTTGTTTGCATATGGAGAAGAATGTGAAAGTTTTGAGTGATTCCAGGAGGCAATATTTAAAAATGAGAGAGGTTGCTGCAGCCCAGGTTGTCACAGCTGTGTTGCTTCTCAGTGCAAAAAGTTGACTTGAAGTAGCAGGGTATGGGTGTTTTTTTGTGTGTTTTGGGTTGGTTCTGTTTGTGTGTGTCTGTGTGCACGTGCACAAGGCTGGCTCAGACATCTGCAACATCTGCTTTTTCTCCCCTCTTCATTTTGCAAAGCTGTTAAAGGATGCTGTTCATATTTGATTGTGGGATTCGGGGAAAAGGACAGAGGCAAGCAAAGGGCATCAGCTTCTGGGTGAACTGAAAATTATACATTTTCCCTCTAAAAAAAAAAAAGGGGGGGGGGAGTAAGGGTTGGAGAGAAGGACAGACATGTCCCCAAGTGTTTTCTGGGAAGAGAGGGACAAATGAAAGGACAGGAGTAAAAAAGTTGTAGTGAGGGAGAGCTTGTCATTCAAAAGCATGACTGTGCTACAAGGGAGGAGTGTGGGAAAGATGCTAGCTTGGGTTAAATTATCACTGTGACTGGACAGCCTTGGTTTTAACTCTGCCTAACATGAAATTATCCCAAACTCCCCCACCAGTTTGAACTCAAGATGCTAAGATACTAATCTAAGTAAGCTCCTCCCTTTGCCAAAGCTACCTTGATTTTTATTGGTATTTTACCCCCAGGTGAGGCACCCACAATAGCCTATTTTATAAATTAAATAGCTTGCAGTGTAGAATATTTTGTCCTAGAGAAAGATGGGATCATGGGTACAATTGTAGGAAGCAACTCACTTTAAGCATATGGAGAGGAGTGGAATAAAGCTGGCTTTCACCAGCAAGGAGCCACAGATGGTAGCTTAAGTGGTAAACTGCAGGTCCAAGCTCACCTGGTGCTCTGGGATGGCAGGTGTTTTAGGGGCAGTGCTTCTGGGATCAAGAAACAAAGGTGCTTTAATAGGAAACATGCTACTAATTTTTTTGCTTAGCCCAAATAGCTCTTGATTTTATATATTTTTCTTTTTGGGTGCTGGGCAGCCTCAGTGCTTCTCAGGTAGGAAGGGGAATGGGATTTGCATAGGATTAACTAGGGAAAAATCGGTAAAAATTATCAGTTTGAAAATATTAATAGAAAATGGATTTTTTTTTACAAAAACAAAAGAAAAATCAGAAAAAGACAATGAAGGATCCTCAACTTCCAAGGTTATATAAATGCTTGTTGAATATCCATTTGATCTTTTGCATTAGAACGTACTTAATGCAGTGTATGTGATATCTCACTGTTTCCACAAGAAATTGCAAACAGTAATGGAAGTGGGGAGGGTGAAACCAGACCCAAGAGTATAACACTTTAACATTGGGCATGACATGGATTGAATTTTCCAAGAAACATAATGCAGCATCATATGTACTAAACCGGAGAATGGTCTATTTGCTAATATTTGAAGTATTTGTGCACTTCTAACCAAATAGCTGATTGATCAAGGGAGGAATGATTGATTTTTTTGTTGTTGTTGGAGAGCATAGTAATGAAATAGAAATAAAATATGTCACAAAAAATAAAACCATACAGAAATAGACTACATAATCATAGGTTCCACCTCAGCCCAACACTATACAATTCATAGCTGATTAATTATGCCTGGGAGCTTCAAAGATGTCTAAGAGTTTGACAGACAAACCTCAATGAGATTCTCTTGGATCCTTTGAAAATGGCAGGAATTTTCTATTTACAGCATCACTAGTGATCAATGGAACTTTTGGGACAGTTTAAGAAGTATTAAACAGGCTTAGTTTGCCCTATATGAATTACTTTGGTGTTCATTCAGCAGCTCATTTTTCATCAAAGCACCGTATTAAAATTTCACTTGTTTGTTACAGGGTTGCCAGAATAAAATCTATTTCCAAAAATATACATTTCTATCTTCTTGTACCCTTTTTAAAAAATCCTCTTTTTCCCCCGCTGTAGCTAAGGTTATGACACTCGCAATGTAAACCCCTTCAGTTCAAAGATTAGTAATGCTGGGATCATCAGTCTAGATTCAAGCATAGCAAAACCATGAAATGAACTCTCTAGAAGCACATTTTGAAGGAATTGACTTTGCCTTTTGTGTTAAGCATCCTTCTGTACAGAAAACAGTTACACTTAGCTTCTGTTGCAAAGTTACAGTTAAAAACTTGTGCAGGCCCTCTTATTTTCATTACACCATTAAAGCATTTGCATCTCAGAAGTTTAAATTTGCTAACCTGCTAAAATTTAAAAATATGCCTCTGCTCAATCTCAGTAACTTTTTTCTGTAGTGCTATTTACCATGCATAGCCATAGCAACATCACAGGGTTTCATTCCAGAGCTTTTGGATGGTCTACTCTTCCCATTTGTTGCCATCTTTTGGGTACTTCTATAATACATACATTTAAAACAGATATACAGCTGTATATTTGCTTAACCTGTAAATGTTTTGGCATCTCCCATGGAAAAAATAAGAGCCAAATCATGGATGAATCTTAGGAATGCTAGGGCAGTGCTTCAGCATTCATCACTCACTCCTCTTTCCCTATCTGTCTTGTTTCTTATTGAGTTGGGCTAAGCTGTGAAACAAAGTGGAGATTTGTGTTAGCTGTGCATCCTTTTTGGTACCAGGCGAGTTCCTCAGAAAGAAGCTCTCAAATCATTGCAAGGCAACTGCAAGGATCATCTTCTCAGTGTGCTGGTTGCACATTCTAATGGTTTTTTTTTGCTAGCTGGAGAGTTCAGAGAGTTGATTCCCAAAAATTATTTAATAATGGAGGCTGTTTTGCTTTATGTGCAGGAGTGTATCTTAACTTCCGAACTCAACAACAAAGCATCACCCTTCCTTGGCCACCAGTGGTAACTTGTGCTTGGTTTATGGGCTGAAAGAGCTCTACAGGCTGGGTAATTGCATGTGGACAATTACCCAGCTGTATTTTATATATATTAAAGGAGCCTTGGTGGGTGGAAATAAACATGGTATAGTGACAAATAGCTCAATTTCTTAAGCTTCTATTAATTATCAGTAAGCTGAGTTCATGCCATTAATGCAACAAAAGCTAGGTTAAGGAATGCTAGATGCTAGTACTGACCTTTCCTGACAAGACATTGAAGACAATGTGGCAAAATTTCATGGACCCTTATGATGAGAGGCTGAGAGAGCTGGGACTCTTTAGCCTGGAAAAGAGAAGACTGAGGAGGAACCTCATCAATGTCTATCAATATGTTAAAGGTGAATGTAGGGAGGATGGAGCCAGACTCTTCTCAATATCATCCAATGACAGGACAAGAGGCAATGGGAGCAAGTTGGAACACAAGAGGTTTAGGGGAAACACAATGAAAAGCTTTTTCCCAGTGAGGGTGACAGAGCTCTGGAAAGGGCTGCCCAGGGAGGTTGTGGAGTCTCCTCTGAAGACATTCAAGACCCACTTGGATGTATTCCTGGGTGACTTAGTCTAGGTGAAACTGCTGTGGCAGGGGTGTTGGACTAGATTATCTTCTAGGTCCCTTCAAATCCTTAACATTCTGTGACCTCATAACCAGACCTGTTATGGCACTAACAACTAGGTCACCAGGTCTTACCTCTGCAGCCCCCAGTTGACAGGTGATGACAAAAGCATAAAATAAGAGAATAGACTGTCTAAAGACTGTTCCATGAGCTGGTTCGAAAGAAGAAAGTGATGACAGAGTGGCCTCTGCCATCAGCAAGGCTTGAAGAGAAGAGTGGTAGAGCAAACCCAAAACTTTGGATCAGAGATGGCTGAGCCCATCATGCAATACTGGTCTTGGATGCACCTGATAAGCAATGCTTGGAAAATGGTGGAAATTGCAAGTGAGGCATATGAAATGCAAAACTTTCTTGGGAGTGGGAGAGAAGGAATGGATATTTCAAGATGTAATGGGAATATATAGTCATATGACAATAAAACCAAGTGCTGCAGGAAAACTTTGCTGAATACCTGGAGGCTCATAGAAAAAAAATAACCATAGGAGTTGGCAATTCTGTTGCCAATTAACTTGCACGGGGTCTTTGTATTATATTAAATTCCCTTTTAGATGACTTGGCTCTCTGAGAAAAGACAAGGAGGGCAGATGCAATAATCTCTGAGATTTTCCATCATGGAACCAAGCAGAGTGAGAATTCATGGTGATATGGACCTGTCTTTATAGGCACAGGGCTAAGCTTGTCATGTCATACCAATGTGCCTCTGAATGTCCATGTGAAAACCAGTCTCTCTTTTAGATGTTCTTGTTTGTTCTCCTTTTCCTTCATTATTAAGTTGAGCATGCCATTTCTAGATGTTCTTGACTGATGTATACCCAGTGTTTTGAATGCCATGCCCGTAGTCTCTGATTTTTGCATGACAGAAGGATTACATTTACACAATTAATTAACATTTGCTTGACCACTTTTATCCAATTTCTTTCTCCAGCACATAAAAGACAACCTGACATAAATTTCTCTTTCAAAACAATTGACTTAGGAACTGCTGACCTTCTGTTCTGTCATTCTGAGGATTGATTGGATATTGTTGAATTGTTTCATTCTGCAGTAATTAAACATAAAATTAATTATGCTAGTAACCTATTATTTCTTTGAACCAAGGACTAAGTCATTTGTTTTTGCTTAGTTACTCTGGGTTCTGACATCAGACAGCAAAACCTTGCTGTTACAAACTAAACAGTATGAAGGGAACAATTTAATAACCAAAATATAATATAAAGACTTCTAATTTCCGTATGGCTGGCCTATTGCATTAGGTTAATATAATTTGATCTATAAATCTTTTAAACCTTATGATTTTCTGGTTTAAACATTTCCTGGATGGCTAATCATGCAGGGAAAGAATAATAATAATAATAATAAAAACAATCCCCAACCTAAAACAAAACATGAACCAAAACTATACCTTAAAAGTAGATTAAAAATATTAGATAGGAGAAGCATTTGTAGAAGACTCGGTGAGCCCCAGTATGGATGAATATTTCTGGAGCTTACTGCTTATACATCTGTCTGCATTCAGTCTGGTGCTGATGCAGAATTTCCTTTATTATGATAAAAGCGTTGTTAGATATTTACACTGCTAGTATTTGGTGTAGAAAGGAACATCAGAATAACAAGTTGATATTATCAAAATGTATGTGCTCATGGGACACCAAAATAGTATTTTGTGGTTTTCATTAACATGGGCCATATTAATTTAATTAACATGATTGAAAGTTGTATCATACCATGAGGCAGATACTGAGCCCCGCTTTATTACTCGCCCATGGGCTATAAAATGTTATGGCTGACAAAAGGCGGTTTTTGTACATGTTTGTGTTCTTCATTACAAATTCACCTATATGCTTTGCCCCAAAGCTGATAGGAATGGTATAATGATGATTTAAAAGTCAGAATGGGAGAAAACCAGGAATGGACAACCATTAGGCTCCAGTAGAAGGTGGGTTTTACTCAAGGTCAGGTACTGAGGTCCCTGCTGATGTTGGTGGCCTCACCAGCCTTCTGGTGAGTGAAATGGGAATATGGTGCATCCAGAACCAGCATCACCCATGAGATTTTACACTCAATGTTGGAGAACAGCAAACAAAACCTTTGTTTGTGGCTGCTCATGTGAGTCCTGGAGATGGCTTTGAAGATTGGTGCTTTATCCCTGACTCCAGCTGCTACAACTGGGACCATCAGCCAGGCTTTGCTGCTATGCAGAGAGAAGGACACTTGGGAAAACACTCCTGTGCCTTTGTATCCCTGCTGGTTTTGGCAGCTACTTGCTTTTCTTGTACCCAGAGCCAGGTCTGATGGAGCTCTAGTAATACCTTCAGGTTTCTCTGTGTATGTTGTTTTTCTGATTTTCATCTCCTTTTTTATCTGGGAGTGTTTTTGGTTTTTTGTTTTTTTTTTTTCTTGGTAACCATCTTTTCACAACACATCGCTGGTGTAGAGCAGCGGCATATGTTAGAGATGTGGGAATCTTGAATGTAAATGACTTTTTAATTGTATGACTCCACATAGGCCATTGTGGAAATATGTGGCAGGCAAGAGAGTGCAATGCTTCACACACCAAACATGGATGCCGGTATGAGCCTTTTGTTCTCATTCCCTTGCCCTAAGGCAAGTAATATGCTCAGGTCTGTGGACATCAAGCCTAATTTGATTGCATTCACCTCAGTGAAACTATATTGACTTCAGTGCAGACACTGCTTTCCACTGATATAAATGAGACCTAACGAGTTCTTCAGGCGAGTAGCTATTGCCACGCAGGTTAAGAGCCATGTAGAGCAGCAACGTCTCTGTCATCATCTGAGAAATGTTTGCTTTGTGGATATGTCTTTCAAGGCATATTTTCCACCTTGGTGTGGAGGAATTTTGGTTAATGAGTTGTGCTTTAAGTGTCTTAATCAAGCCATTTCGGCAGAAATACAAGTCTTGCTTGTAGTTGAAGCGTGCAGTCTCATTGCCTGCAGGAGTAACATGAAAATATTTCTGAAAGATTCTGTTCCTTAATCTTGGCTTTCTTCCAATACTTTGACCTGATTACTCTATGTGACATCAGTCATCATCATCTGTGCTAAAAGGGTCTTTGGTCCTCCTGAGCTCTGTTTGCTCCGATGTGTTCCTAAGCACCGTCTGTGCTGATGCACCTTACTCCCTGCTTTTTAACATGACAGCTTTATTTGCAGCTGCCTTTTTAGGGTAGTCTCAGATATGATGTTACTTCCCCCTGCCCCATGGAAAAGGTTGTCCTGGATTCTTTGTTGTCCTGCAAAGTCACTGTTAAAATTTAATTCAATAAATTTAAGACAGAATTGAAGGAACCTTTTCTATCATTCTTTGTGGACATAGGAATCTGCTTTTTTTTTTTTTTTTTCCTTTAGAGGCTTTAAGTTTTTTGGCTTTGTTTGTTTGTTTTTCATTAACTTGCTGTCTTCTGCAAGTAGCAAAGCTGGAAGTCTCTTGACAGTTGAAGCAATGTTTTTGGAGATGGGATATGCGAGTAAAATATTCCATAGCTTTTTCATCTTCAGTCTCAAGAGCTGTCTCTCATGCCTAGAAAACCTCTTACATGACCAAGCTTTGTACTGTGGGGCCTACACATGTGAAGGCCTACATGTTATTTTTACAAATATTGTAGCCCAGACAGTAGTTTTCCTGGTATATTTGCAGCCTGTGGCCTTAGCACCTTGAAGGGTATGACTGATTCTTTCTGTTCTTCCTCATGCAGTTAAACAGAAGAGTATATAGTAATTAATATTATGAAACTGTGTGTCCACCTGCCCCACACACTGTTCCACACCAGTCTGCTTCAGCTCATGTAAACAGCTTAGCAATGATTTATGCTCTCCAGTTGACTACTGCTGGTTATGAACATTGAATTGTTTTTCATGGCCAGGCCTGAAACTGCCCTTGGTATCTTACTTGATGATGGAGGAAGAAAACCTGTTACAAGTTTCCCTACAGGGAGTTAGTTGCTCTTCATTTATTGAGCCCTTATGGCTTTTAGGATAAAAGTCTTGACTGCTGACCTGGCCCTATGGAGCTCTTCCAGGAAGCACAGCTTGAATGAAGGCTCATTCATTGCTGAGGTCAGAAATAGAGGAGGATGCAGATCACAAAATATATTTTGTAAATATATATTGAAGTAGGGTTAGGTAATAGTGTATACAATTCAACTGAATGACCTCTACAGATAAATCTCAAAGGAACCAATTGAAATCAGCAAGAATAAAAGGAATAAACTGAACTGAAAACTACCTTTTGTTTTCCCTGTCTTCTTGAGTTTTATACAGTGAACTTTTTTGTGTCTTTTATTGGCCAGTGCCTTAAGAATTTAGTACACATTTCATGCCCTACGGAATGGGTGGTCTGGGAGAGCACGTGGGAAAACATTGCTACTGTCTTACAAGTCTGCCATTTCTGATTACTGCTGGCTGGGCAGACCTTTGATCTCACTCCCTTGAGACTCTTTACCAATGACTGAAGTTGGGATGGGGCAATTAATACCGACATTACAGTAGGACAAGAAAGTTGTAGAAGAGCAGTAGTGGTAGTTCGAGGAATGATTGAAGAGTAGCTAAGTAGTAATTTCTATAACTTTTCTATCAGAAACTGGGACTTGTTGATGAAATGATTGCAGGAAAGTATTGGCCATGATGAGAGATGAGTTTTATGTAAGATAATGTCTACAGATATACCTCATGGTGTTTAGACTTTATTGTGTCAGGTTGCAACAGTTCAATAATCTTCAGATCAGGTGTTTTGCCCTCTTACTTTCTAGACCCAGCATGCTTGCTCACACTGGCGGGACTCTACACTGCAGTTAATTTGAAGCCACCTTCTCTTCTAGCTTGGCTGCTGGAGCATGCACTCAACTCAGCTGCTACATCCCTCCTCATGGTTCTCATGATGGAAAAGCCCATGTTATGTTTCACCACCTGTATTTATGGAGCTGCCAGTTTGTTCTGTTCTTGCTTTGTATTGAGTTTCTAATCTGGAATGAAAATATAAGGAAAAAAAACCTTCTTGGATAGACCTTCTCTGAGAACAAAGCATTTGGGGTTTCCCTTTGATAATAGGCTCTGAGTAAAAAGCTCGAAATCAAGCATCGATGTCAACAATGTTCTATAATGGACAAAGAAAGACCTCAATGTTACCATGTGGCATTGGTGTTTTCAGATTAAGATGGGGGATTAAGGAATTTTACTCAGCAATTTGAGATGCTTTGTTAAAAATGGAAGAGATTTGAGCTGTTTTGTTCTCAAACCACATGTTAGTGAAAAAGCAAATGGGCACTTAATCCTGACAGACAGCAGAACTTGACATCAGTTTGTCCCTGGAGAGGTGACCAGGAGTTTCTAATGCCCATCTAAAGTGATCATTCCTTTTTTTTTTTTTTTTTTTTTTTTTTTTAGGAGCCCAATACTAATCCTCAAACACAGGGCTGCACACCTCTGTGCACCATGCCTAACTGATGTGAGTCTCTGTGGGGGCCTTACACTCCCCAGGAAGGGGTTAGGATTTAAAAACACACACAAGGTGCCAAAATGGTTACTGAATAGGACTAAAATATGCTCTAACTTAAGGTTGTGCCTTTAGTCTTAAACAGGATCATGCCAAAAAAAACCCAAAAGCTGATAATTTTCCTATTTGGGAGTTTGGCTGGTTTCCTGTAACAACAAAGAATATAGTGGTTGATGTATATTATATACAGCTGAGTATATACATGCTTGTATACTGCCCTCTGACACAAACATTAATGTCTTATATAGATCTTTGAGGCTCTTTTAAACATCTAGTTACATTTTAAGGTCATGTCCTCAAAGGTCATTGATGTAAGTGTATTAGGAGAAAGAAACAAACAGCTCATTGAGTTTGGTTTCCCATTTTAACATACATCAGTTAAGTTAAATATGCAATGTTATAATGTCTGGCAACAAACCCTCTTTCTGATGTATAAAATCTGACTTTTCCCCTCTGTGTTTGTCATAACTAATATACAAAGATAAAGTACATATACTATACTCTGCATATTTACTGAACTTTGGCAAGTCACTAAGAGCAAGTACTCAAATCAAATTAGAACCCCCCAATTTATAAAACACCCTTCTAAACTAATCTTATTATATTAAAAAGGAACTCCAGGCTGATACAAAGCAAATCAATAACTCAAGCCTCCTACTGTGGAGCAAATATTAACTATCCCTTTCTATGCCACCATTGCAAACCTGTTGTAAAAACTACCCTTGTGTATTATTTAAATAGTATAAATGTACCCAAGAAAATATAATCTTGGTGCATGCTTATTTTATTTTCATGTGCTGGGGATGTGTGTGGGGGGCATGAGTGTGTATGTCCTTAATTTTGTTAAGGGATCTACTCCAGGTGACTCAATTGCTGTTCCAATTTGTTTATATTCCATTTGTAGCAGCCATGAACTTTTTTTTTTTTTTTCAAGATGTTGCGGTCACCTACTAACACATGTCCAAATTTTGGTGAAAGGATAAGTATCGTGATAGCAGGGTTGGCCTTTGCTTGAATGTATATAGTCTGAAAAGATCTCCCATCTTCCTTCCAAAACTGCTTTTGCTTGGGAATGGTCTGTAATGTGGACAGGGCCAATTAAATACTTTTTGTCGTTCCAAGATTCTAGAGAGCAATAGAAATAATTAGTTATCTTTGGGGAGCTGGGAGGCTCAAAGGAAAACTTGACACACACCTTTCCCTACCCTCACCCCTTTAAAATTATATATTACCAATTGAAGTTTTCAAGAGTCTTATTGATATCAACATTTATTCCTTGCAAACAGTGTGAGGGGGACCTGGTAGTGGTGTAGTAGGTTCCCCATAGGAGAACTGAAGTTTACTAATTCCCTTTTAAAGACTAATGGAGTTCCCAAATGTAGTTTTGGCACACTGCTTAAATCAGTTGCTCCATGCTTCTATGAAGGTTTATTGTCTATATAAGGATCAAATAAGGGGTAAGTTGAAATCAGAAACACAGTATTCATTCATTTAATTTCACTGTAGTAGAACAAATTCAGGGTGACTCAAGGGACACAATGTCTTGTAAAACATATGTACTTAATATAAGGGTCATAAAACTTATTAAATTAAAAGCAAGATTAAAAATAGGAAGAAAATTTATGCTGCTGTCTAAAATAGCAATAATTTCCCTTTGGCTTTTCCCTTCCAAACCGCAGCCGGAGAAAGCTCATCCCCCCGGGGCCGCCCGGGCTGCAGCCACCCCGGGACACCCTGCCCAGGCTTATCCCGGGAGGTGTTTCCCCCGCCCCCCATCCCGGGCTGGGGTCCCTCTGTGCTGGGTCAGGGGGTTGCTGAGGTGCTCTTTGGAGTTTACAAAGACTTGGGAACGAGCTGGGCACTGTGTTGGGAAGGCAGTACCCAGACTGAGTAAAGGCAGACAGAAGGATTTGGGAAGGGAGTGTGTGTTTGGGGGGGGGGAAACTGAGTCACGGGAGGGACGTGGAGCGTGGCGTGAGGGTTTGGATCTGGCGAGTCCTGGCTGGAGGATCACGTTTCTCTTTTAATGGCATTGTCTGATCTGGAAGGCGTCTGTTGATATAACTCTGTCTACATGAGGGCTTTTTTTTCTGGCCAAAAATCCTTCCCTTCCTGCCCTCCCGGGCTGAAACAGCTCGGCTTGCAAAACTGTCCGGGCAGAGCCGGCTGGAGCCTCTGCTTTGCTCCCGCTGACGAGCCTGGATAATTAGGACAAGTTTTTGCCAGCATCCCCTTCCTCACCCCGAGACCCCCGTCGGCTCCCAGAGCTGCTTCCCCCCTCCTCACTTCTACCAGATCCTTATGTGATTAATTTAATTACAGCAGCTCTTCCCTGGGGTATTGGGAGGGAAGGGGGGTAGGGGGGTGGGATCATTCCCTGCCACGCACCCCAACAGCAGGGGATTTACCCCCAGTCGGGTTCCACCAAACTGCGATGGCACAGGATCCAGCAGCAGGGGCTGCTCGGTGGGCAGAGCCCATCCCTTGACACCCCCCCCTGCCCCCAGTGTTTGGGATTTGGGGGATCAATTCCCCCCTTCCCAGAGCTTTGGGAAGCGCCGGGACCACCGAGGCCTCGAGGTGGCGGCTCCCGGTGAGGTGAAGGGAAACAGCAGGGAGAGGGATTCAGGTTCCTTTGGCACAGCTGATGCCAGAGGTATCCTGAGGCCGCCCGGCTGCCCGCCGGCCGCCCGGCTGATGCCACCCGTCTGCAGCGGTGCCAACGGGCCGTGCCCGCCGCGGCGTGGGAAGAGCCGCCCGTGCCGCCGCGTCTCTTCCCAAGGATGCCAAAACTGGATGGCTGGGAGATCCGGCCCTTCCTTGGACCAGCCCCCAGGCAGCCGGAGAGGGAGGAATTAACCGTGGCCCCGGTTTCCCTTCACCCGGGCAGCAGGATATCCAGGTCTCGGTGCCCGGTGCTGAGGTGGAGGAGGCGGGGTGAGGGGGGGTGGCAGCCGCCCCGCTCCCATCCTGGTGGCTTTTCCAGGCGGGAAAGGCGGCCGGCATCGCTCCCACCACCCCCCGCTGTGCTTGGCTGGGGCTCGTTGTGTTTGCAGAGCCTGTGGGAGCTCAGACCAAACACAGCCAGCCCCAGGCTTTGCTCTTGGATCATCCCCGGGGGGAGGGTTGCCAAGTGATACAGGAGCCAGGACCCCTCGGGTGCCCCCAGCACCCAGGAAGGGCTGCAGACCCCTGCTCTGCTCCCCACATGCTGCATTTGGGGGTACCTGGTTAAACTGGGGGGGGGGGGGGGGTTCTCCCCCCCCCGGCCGGCCTTTCCCCCGCTTCTGGGAGGGGAGGGGGAAGGGGGGGGGGGAGCTTTTCCGCCCCCCCAGGGAAAAACTGCCCC
>JAOEGS010003302.1:0-15620 GCA_025447755.1 Corythornis vintsioides
TGGGCAGCCCATTCCAATGCCTAACCACCCTCTCTGTAAAGAAATTCTTCCTGATATCTAACCTAAATTTCCCTTGGAGCAACTTGAAGCCAGTGCAAAGAAGGGCCTGTTCAAAGAATATGTCTGTGAGGTGCTAGAGCTGTAATACTGATTGACAGTTGCTCCGTATGCAGCTCCAGGCAACTCGCTTAAACCTGTCAAGTCTCTGGGTAATGGTGACAATGGAGGCTGTGCTACAGACCTGCTTTGTGGCCTGTTAAGAGGATAAAATAATTATGTGAAATTAGCTTGTGAATTTATTTTCAATTTCAGTTCATCATCCACTGCTGTTGTTACATACACCAGGGCATAGATTAGGGTTCACTGCAGGGGGCTTGTAATATGCCAGGACTCTCCTGCTTTATTTTTTAAAAGAGATGCAAACAGTCAGAAGAGTTGATGATTTACCAGGGGAGGCAGTTTCTCCTTGCCCCCACCACTTTCCCTGTAGTTTCAGGTCCCACCCAGAAAGTGTAGAAACACAAAATGATTTTTGAACCCTGGGCATCTTCTGATGCCAGAAAAGGTCAGAGAGGCATTCCCTGTCTCCAGGTCTGCAGTGTGGAGCCTGAATACTTGGTAGGGACAGCTCTTAGGTGTTGCCTACAGGCTCCTCTGTGTCTCTGTTACTATGTTGGGAAATTTTCTGCTCCTATTTTGAAACTGCAAGTAAAAATCTACTGGACATAAAACAGGTAGTTCACTACAGTGCTGAAAACAACAGAATGTTCAGGTCCTGCTCAAATGCCTGGGGAGGCTGGTGCTTGCTCTTGTTACCTGCTCCTCACTACTCCTTGCCTCCTCTGCTGTTTGTAGAACCTCTTCTTGAGCAGCATGTGGGGACTGAGCTACCACGAGGTACTTTGTGAGATTAATGTACAAGATTTGGCTCATAGATTCATTTGAATCACCTGCTAGGAGGCTCTAAAGGTTGTGATAATTAAGTGGTGTTGCTTTTACAGTGTATTACACCATCTGGCTCCAGACTTAGTTGTCTGTGTTTGGTAACTGATCTTGTTTGGAAACAAAAATACCTTCTGAAGCTCTAGCTTTATTTGCTTTCACAGTTAAAGAGGTCCTTCAGCTTGTCTTAGCAGAGCCTGCTTAGTTAGTGAACACTGTTAGGAAAGACCATGGGGAATTAGTGTCTGGAGCTAAGTGGAAAGGTAAAGGATGTGCCCACAGTAGATTTTTTCCCTTTTTATGCATAATTGCAAGACAGGTAAGCCATCCCACTATTGTCACAGGGCTGTGCAGAAATGTGACTATTTCTAGGCAAGTTTTTTGGAAGAAGATCCCTATTGCATTAAAGTGACTTTTTATTTACTGTGGCTATTTTCTTCAATAACATAAAAAGTCATTATGTCTATTGAAGGAAAAGGGGTTGAAGGGTATGTAAGGGACAAGGAACTCGCAGCCACCTTCTGGCCACTAATACAGGGTTTAGAAATCAATTCCATTTATTTACAGCTAGGCAGACCAGTTTTGGGCTCTGTTATTCTGAGTCCCAGGCTGCCTGTACCTGTTGGCGAACCCATCAGTGTGAAGGGCTTGTGATAAAGTTAACACCATCCATATTCTGTGGAAATATGGTGGAATGTGGTGACTTCCTACTGAACCACATTACTGCAGCCTGCAGCTTGAGGATCCCAAAATGATTGTACAGGCAGCTACTTGGGCATCTTTGTTATCTTGGCTTTAATTATTAATTTAAAGCTTACCTAAATGCTGGGACAATGCTAGAAAGCTATTACAGGGAGTCTTCATGTTAATGTGTTTTTCACCTGTGCTTTTCAACTTCGTGGTAATGTGACTCAGAGGATTTCAAGGCCTAAACGAATAATAAATTTTATTTTAATGATGTGGTAAAACTCTGGTAATAAGGTGGTAAAATTGCTATATCATATTCCATATTTCAAGTTAGGAAAGAACCAATAATACAAACTCATGAAAGAGATAACAAAGGTCTTATGTCATGCTAGAAGAAAATCCTGTAAACTCTGGATGTGTAAGGAAAATGATGAGTGATCAGAAAATAAATTGTTGTACGATATATTTTCCTTTATATCTGCAGGACCATAAAGTAGAAGAATTCATCGGTTCTCCACTTTATTCAGTTCTGATAATCAGTTACGAGATGCTACTGCGAAGTTTGGAGCAAATTCAGGCCCTAGAATTTAACCTCCTAATCTGTGATGAAGGACATCGTCTGAAAAATAGCTCTATTAAGACAACTACAGCCCTCACTAGTCTGTCGTGTGACAGGAGAATTATCCTTACTGGTTAGTACCTATAGCAGCTGTTTACCTATGCTCACAGTATGAAGTTATGCTGAAGGAAAAAGCTATTCTAAGGGTGGCACAAGCACAGTCTAGATTTTGACAAGTATTAAATGTGCAGATCTAGAGTCTTGTAAAAAAAGCTTATTCCCTTTTTACTTTTTTTTTTTTGTTTGTTAATAAATGCAAAGTTTGTCTAACTTCAGGGACAGGCAAGAAGCATGTGAACTTCCCTAAGGGAATCAGGACTCTGGTTACATACACTCATTGTTTTCCTTTATAGTTATTTAATAAAATTGATTTAGAACTTGACTTTTTCAATTCTTTTGTTAAAACTACTGGATGTACAGTCTGTTTAGATAGGAGCACAGTAATTTATTAATCATGATAAAGTTCTAGATTAATTCAGTATTTGGAGTAATTTACATAGAAACAAGCCTCTGTTTTTAGTGTGCATTCTTAACACTAAAACCTTCATGCAATCATTGTACTTCTATAATTTTCAAGAAAAAGTTACCAAATAATTTTTTTTTTTCCAGGTACTCCAATCCAAAATGATTTGCAAGAATTTCATGCATTAATAGAGTTTGTGAATCCAGGAATACTCGGTTCTTTATCCACATATAGAAAGATATATGAGGAACCAATTGTCAGGTCTAGAGAACCCTCAGCCACAAAGGTATATGATTTTTAAAAATGCAGTTATAGACAAAAATTTGTAGAGAGTATTGTGAAATTTGATTTCTATAGAGTAAAATAAAGCTCAGGGTTAATAGTTGCAAAAGCTTTTCTACTTCCTATTTCAAATCAAATCAGTGGTTCTCCAAAGGGAGCTGCAGGAATACACGCATGTTGAGATCACAGCATTTCAGCTGCCTATAAATTATCAGGTAAAAATTGCTCTTTTGACTCCTTGCATTCCTGAAAATGCCATATGCATTACAATGGTGATACTTTATTCATTCTTAGTTTCAGTGGAGCAATGCAAAATCTACATCATTTTATTGCATCAATTAATAAATTCTGGAATATCATTTGAGTATTGGGTATGTTCTGGGACATTATCTTCCTTTAAGACTTGAGAAACTAGACTTAGAATTAAGCTCATGCAGTGGTACTAATTGTAGAAGAATTGATCATTACTGTCCCATGTCAGAAAGCAGTATCCTACCTTTAAAATGTTCTTTAATTGCCTAATTATTAAAAGGGGAACCTATTGCAATTAAATGAATTATTAGAATTAATTTTGCGCTTTGTTCTTTTAGGAAGAAAAAGAATTGGGTGAAAATAGAGCAGCAGAACTCACACGCCTCACTGGACTCTTCATTCTTAGGAGAACACAAGAGGTTATAAACAAATTCTTGCCCCCCAAAAAGGAGAGCATAATCTTCTGCCAACCAACAGCACTGCAACTTGAATTGTATCGAAAACTGCTTAGTTCTCGAGTCATTAGGTCCTGTCTACAAGGCGGGCTAGAAAACAGTCCTCACCTGATATGTATAGGAGCTTTGAAAAAACTTTGCAATCATCCATGTCTTCTGTTTAAAGTTATAAAGGTATTTATTGGGGGGAGAGTGGGAATGTGTGTGCCTTCAATTAGTCCTTTCAGCAGGCAAAGGTCACTAAGGTCATATTAGATTCAGGATGCTTGTTACTTCAGGTCATTTGTATGCTCTCTCCTTCATACAACTTCCTTCAGGAGATCTGCTTTCACAACCATCAGTGAATGTACTGAAGGAAGGGATCTCAACAGTTTCCTGTTGCCTTATGCTATTTTCTTCTTGTAACTTTTCTTCATTTCCAGTTGCATAACCAAATCTTAATAACAGTATCTTCCTAAAAAAATTTCACTGAATGGGAAGTTCCATAATAAGTTATTAAGGACTTTAGAAAGAATAGTTTATTCATTTATGTATTTGTTTTTACCTCAAAGTTTAATACAGCTTTGCTGTGGGTATATATCTGTGTGGTTGCTTAAGTAGAGAAGTAGCGGTAAAACAAGTTTTTCAGTTTAAGTACTTCAGCTTTCTACTCAGTTGGAAATTGCATCTTAGCTTAGGGGGTATAAACCAAAATAAACACTATCCATATTTTAAAACTCTGCATTCAGTACAGTATTGGGAGATTGTCATGCTCACATGATACATTGCTTTGTGGGAATTTTTGATGCCTCCTTTTGTCTTTGTAATAAAAATATAGCAAAGTTTGGAAAAAAAACCCAAAACATGTTAGAGGGGTTCTGGAATTTGAATCTTTTTGCTTTCAACAGGAAAAAAGCAGTGATCCTGTGTTTGATGAACGTGATGAGTCCAGCCTCTATGAAGGTCTGATAGATGTCTTTCCACCAGATTATACTTTGGACTCTTTCTTGGAGACTGATTCAGGAAAATTGCAGGTGCTTGTGAAGTTGTTGGCAGCCATCCGTGAGCTCAACTCTTCTGAAAGGCAAGTAGGAAAACACGGAGATAATGGGAGTGAACTTCTGGATGTTGTTTTGCTTTTCAAGTGCCCAGGGATGTACTATTCAAAGGCATTGTAATTACTTGAAGAGGTGTGAAGCATATTTATGCACTGTACTCCTGGCTCTACCTTGTTAAATTGCTAAACTAAGACTTGCAGATGACATAATTTTTGAAGATGCTCTTCATATTTTTTCCAAGAAAAGATACTTGTATTTTTCATACCAAGTTCAACCATGTAAGATAGTTTCCTACAGCCCCTGTACTATGACATACTACCTGTACTTGCAGAGACTTTCCAATACTTTGTATGTCCTTGGGGAGATATATTAATTTGTTGAATATTTTAAATGATGCTAAAATATTTTAATTACTAGATTGTAAGTTATTTCCCCTTTAATCACTTCTAACTGCTCAGTGCTTTCTGCTTTTTTTTCTTCAGAGTAAGCAACAGATGAACTTGCACAGTAACTGCTTATTTCCCCTGTGGTAAATGCCACTGTGTATGAAAACCTCTGTTTACCATGTGGTAATAGGAAGCACATGATTAGTTACTGTACAGTTGCTGATTCATGGCAATTTCATGTGACTTTGTATCCCATGAGAACTTCTTTATGGACTCCTGCCTTAAAGCCCAGCTATTCCAAAAGTACTTAGCTTTTAACTTTCATTTAAATGGATGCTTAAATAGGACATGCAGTAACTCAAAAGAGGAAAATGATAGCAGATCTCTTGGTACTGATGTAATTGTATTTGAAGGTACTGTCTTTTTACAAATCGGAAAGCTGAGCCTCTTGTTGGAGTTTATATACCTCACATCCATTGAAAGAAATGACAGCTAAATATCAAAATGTCCTGGCCTTATTTGTTGTATTTTCATTTGTAGGTCAATTGAAACAAGGGTGTCAGGAAAAAAGCACCTCTCCCTCTATCAGTTAATGCCTGGCATTATTTTACACCTTTAAAAGCTTATTTATACCTTTAAAAGTTGTCTTGCATTAATTCAGTGCTGTTCATATTTCTTCTTCTTTTGTTTCTCTGCTGTCATTAGTAATAAATAGCTTTTTGAATATACAGTCTCAGTTCCAGTCCTCTTCCAAAGTTTATCTTCTACTTTTGAGTGAAAACAAAGGTGTGAATTTGGTGTTGATTGACCAAAAAAACCAATCTTGTGAAGTCTTGACAAACAAGTCTTGCATTTAGTTTAGTTGTAAAGTGTAATAATAAAATGCTTTAGAACAATTTAAAAAATGTTTAATTTATCAGGTTTTCACCAAAATGATTTGTCTTAAATGCTTCTTTTTTTAATCAAAAATATTTTTTAAAATGGAGCACCTTTGATTGAATTTGTTACATTTAGTTTAGATCATAAAAGACCTACAAACATGATCTGGCAGAAAATGCCCTAATTGTCCTTATTATTTATGGCTTAAATTCAAAAGGTCTTTCTTTGTCCACTGAGTAGAATCATCCTCAGTATCTGGGAGGATAGAAATTGCATATTTGCTGATTTCTGAAACTTAGTCAAAATTTCAGAGAAAAAACACCAGCAGTTACAGTCATTCATTTAAGAGATCGGACTGATTTTTCTTTAAAGATCAACAATGAAAATCCAGACTATAAAGTTTGTGATATATTTCACTATCCTTCATCACAGTTCTTTTCAGTTCAAAAAGGTAGGAAAGAGTCACTGCTTTCCTGTTTGACTTTCATGATTTTGTTTATTAGAATTTTCTGAGGTTGTCTGTAGAAGTTCATAGTAGCTTTTTCAGCAGTAGAGTAATATATATATATATATATATATATTATCAGCTGCTACAACACCCTCTGCAAATGCTGCCTTAACAACAGCTATTTTGTATAAATAGAGATTTAAAAAAAAAAAAAAAAAAGAATCTTTGTGTTTGCTTCTGGATGTAATGCAATCTGTGCATTAAAATACATTCTGTTGAGGAGGAAATACATTCATTATTTAACATTTGAATGCTTGGCAGTAGGTATAATGCATACCAATCTGGCATGTGCTTCAATTTAATAGGAAAGGTTTTGTTTCTTAGGAAGTATGAGTAGCTTCAGGTTGATATATAATTTTTACTTGACCTGTAGTTTTTTTAGAGTACTTTCTTAGATGTGCTCAGTAGTTTGTTACTGGATTTTACCAAGGTCTAAGATGATATATTTGTTTTACCATTTGACAGAGTCGTACTGGTATCCAATTACACTCAGACATTAAACATATTACAAGAGATGTGCAAACGTCATGGATACTCTTATACTAGACTTGATGGACATACACCTGTCTCCCAGAGACAACAGATTGTTGATACTTTTAATAGTAAATTCAGCCCAGCTTTTATCTTTTTGCTGAGTTCCAAGGCTGGCGGAGTAGGACTGAATCTGGTCGGAGCATCTCATTTGATCCTCTATGATATTGACTGGAATCCAGCTACAGATATTCAGGTCTGATAACAACTGTGTGCACATGGGTTGGGATGGGCATCAAATGATTTGCTGATTGATTTTGAAATGCTTGGCTTTACATGTCTTATGTCTACCCAATTATCACATTGCATCTGAACAAGTACAACACTAAATGTTTACTCTTTCTGATAAGAAAATAAATCTCTGTCATGTATATATACTGGGATCATTAGAGCCCCTCTTGCAGTTAAAAAAAAAAGAGAAGAAGATTAAGTTTTGGTTTCTTTGAAGGAGTGAGTCCTGTATTCCCCTTTGTCTCTTGACCTCTTTGTAACTGGAAAGTTGCTGTGTTTTATCCATACATTTTTGAAAAGAAAAAAAAATCATAAAGCAATACTAAGTTACACTGTGTTTAAGAATTAAAAGAAGTGTGTAACACTTATTTTACAATTTTAAAAGAAAAGGAAAAGCAATTTTTAAATATTTATTTTGGCAAAAAAAGCCCTCGATTTTAGAGGTGGGGGAGAATAATGAGTATTCCTGAAATATTAAATAGCTGCTAATTCTTAGAAAAATAAATATGAAGAGGAGATTTTTGGCAGGAAGGTGTTGGAACCTCTGTTGCCTACTAGAGTAACACAGAAACCAGGGGGAGCATAAATGGCAGGAAGTAAATTTTGTTTTAAAAATATTTACAGTTAATAACAGAAAACTTTTCTAAAAAGAGTCCGAGATGGTCCTTGGGGTTTGCATTCTTTGGACAACATCTTTTTGAAGGAGTTGATAGATGGGTAATTTGATCATAAAAGGCTACATGGTTTAACTGAAATAACATTGTATGGCAGGTTGTTCATGTTCTTCATGTGTCTGTTTTCTTTAGGCAATGGCTAGAGTGTGGAGAGATGGTCAGAAACATACCGTGCATATCTACAGGTTGCTAACCACAGGTCAGAAATGGTGCTCAAACATACCCTAGAGTAAGACAACTATTGGAAATTTGTCCATTAAAAAAACCCAGAAATTCTTGGAAATAATTAATTCTTCAAAAGTATGTATTATTGGTTCTGAATTCAGTTAACATAGAGATGTCATGCTGATTAATTTGCCTTTGCTTTGCTTTGTCTTGAATAACTGAAAATAGTGGTTTAGCATTTCCTATGAATGTTGTTATCAATAAATGGGCTTCTTTTCTTGACAAGTACTGGACTAAAAAATCCTCCAAAGCATCTATTTTTATATTTTTTTCAATATAGGTTCAATAGAAGAAAAGATTTATCAAAGACAGATCAGCAAACAAGACCTTTCTGGGGCAGTTGTAGATCTTTCCAAGACATCTGAACACATCCATTTTTCCATTGAGGAGCTTAGAAATCTCTTTACTCTTCATGAAGACTCCAGCTGTGTGACCCATGACTTGCTTGAGTGCGACTGTATGGGAAAGAGTGAGTTTCAAAGTGAGTTTCTTTTTCACTCTCTCTGACCATTGCTGAGGAAGTACATCCATTCTGAATATAGAGTCTCTGTTGCTGGAGAAATCTATGCTGCTCAGTAAAATAGGATTGAAGATTGTTTCAATATCTTTTGCATACAGGTTTATACATTTAAGTTAGGATCAGGATTAAAAAAAACCCTCATGTTATGTTTACATTTTATCCACTTAGAGTATGTGGATATTTCATGCCAAAAGGAGAAAAATAGTCCAGCAGCAATGGGCACTATTTTCTTTAAGAAACTAGACGAGTTATAAAAATTTAAGTGGATAAAATGTAAACATACATTTATGTGTGTCCATTAGAGTGCCCTAATGCTGGACTGTTTTTTTCCTTTTGGCATGAAATATCCACATACTCTTATTTTCAAGTGTGATAGTAAGGTACCAATACTGGTATCTTCTAAATGCACATAGATACATGATAAAAAGAACCAGAAATTAAATGGGTACAAGAGTGCATGGTGTTAACAGACATGAGCAAGAAATTCAGTAACACAGACCGAATGAGGCTGTTTTGCTTGGTGGTTTTCATGTCTCCAGTTAATAGGCAAGAGTAGTGTTCCTTCCTCATTCTACCCAAAAAGAGGAAGATGGCTAGTGAAAGCACAGTGCTTCTGTAACCTTGGGAATTTTACTTTCTCCTTTAATTATGCTCTGTACAGTGATTTCTTTGTGTCTTTAATGATTGAAAAATGAAACTTTCCATGTTTACTTGAGTAAGCGATGTTCTAAAATGTACCAGTCTTCACTTAAGTAGTACAACAGGATCTGTGTGGAAAAGGCACCTTTAGTGTTAAATGTTAGCCAGATTCTTTTCACTGGTGTGCAGATTTTTTTCACTGGTAGGTAGAGCTCCTGAACTCACTAGATGTACCAATGAGACTGGATATTCTTGACTGAGCTCCTGGTGTCCTTTCACATTGGGGCCATCTTTAGGAAACCATGGGAGTCTGGAAAGGAAGAAACTAGCTGTGCCTGGATCATGCAGACGGGTTAATATTCTACTGGCTTTCAGATCAGCTACAGAGCTGTCAGCCTGTTGTTGTACCCAATCAAGGTGTAATTAATGGATTTAGGGATACAGAATCTGTAAGGACTTGAGAAGTGCTTTTATTCTAAAATTTCTTCTGGCCAGTAAAAGAATGTTTCAAGTCTAGTGTAAATGTGCATCATATGTCAGTCAAAAGGACAGTGTTGCATATAAGAGTTGTTATGGGCTATTCAAACTTTAAAGAACTCATGAATACTCTTGAGTCATCGTGCTGCTCTTGTCACTGGTCTTTCCTAAGGAGCATGTAACACTGCTATGAGAACATGTGACAACAGGTTTTAAACCAATAGCAGCAGTGTTGCTTTTTTTTTTTCCTCCAATCTGAAATGATTTCTTAATTTGTCACACCCGTCAGAGGAGTCATGAAGCCATCAGTGTGACATATCCTGCAATGACCTGGTAGTGTCTGGGGCTTTAGGATCCTTTGTTGAAGGTGAATTTCTCTCTTTGAGCTTTACAGCAATAGTCTTTTCCTTACTGTGATATACAGTATATAATATTGCATATATTGAACAACTTGGCATAATCTGGATGTACATAGTGCACAGCTCTAGTGTGCTGAGCAGCTATTCAAATTATTCTTAGCTGGTTGAAATGACTCTTCTGGGAGGAAATAAAAGCTAGCATGAATTTTGCTGCAACATATTTACAGATTCATATTTACTTAAAGAATGAGAGCAACCCAAATGTCACAGAATTAGAACGACAGAAGAAAGGAAATTGCCAGATATTTCCTTTCCCATCCATGTGTAAAAGGATTTGTCTTTATGCTAGCATATGGTGATTTTGATAAACTCAATGAAAGAGCAAGGAACAGTCTTCCTCCTCTTAATGTGGATACATATGTTTGGGTTTCATTGGCATAGAAGGATTATATATGCTTTTCTGTTTTCCCTCAGTTGTTATCACCAACTGACATTGATTCAGACTGAAATTTTCCGTCATAGTTTTCCCTGATTAGTCTACTGCATCATTTTTTTTTTTTTCAGATCCTTCCTCAGAAAAGCCCTCTATATCTAGAAGTTGCCAGCTTGGACATCTGAAGCCTAATTCAAAGAAACCACTCTCCATGTCACAGTTGATGCAATGGAAACATTTCTCTGGGCAACATCAGACTCTTTCTGATCCTTTCCTTGAAAGGATAAAAGAGAATGTTTCATTCATTTTCCAGAACATAACCAGTCCAACTTCTCCCACTTAATAAAACTTACAGTGTCTTTCCCTACCACTTGCATCCTCTTAGGTATAGTACACAACTGATCTGCAGTTACCTTCTGTTCATTTTGCCAAGTTCTGTTTTTGTGTATTTCTGACAAGGTTTCTGGGCAAATGTGATTCCAGGTGTTTAGACAAAGTTAAATTTATTATGAAGTTAAACATACTTTCTATAATTATAATACAGATTTTTGAAACTATCTGCTTTCCAGTCTTCTGTTCCTTTGATATCATAATTAGTAAGATGTTTTTTGTGCACATTCTTACGTATTTTGTTTTCATTTGTTTATAATTTTCTTTTTTTTTTCCCATTTGATTATGATATTTTTTTGCTTGTAAAGGTGGCAACTCTCCAGCCAGATTTTGTAAGACTGGTCAATGCTATGTACATCTGTGCTGTTAACAAGACTCTGGTTGGATTTTCATTTTGACAATGGAAAGTTAGGTATCTGGTATAACTCTGTCTTTATAATGAGGTAGCCATTTGTTCCCTTGAATTTGCAATGTATTGAAATTCACAGCAATAGTCACTGAGGTCCAAAATTCTGACACCAGAATGTGTCTGAATGTTTTTAAATTCTCCTATTGCTTTTACTTGGGAAAATAAGTTTATTTCTCAGACATACAGAGTACAGGCTTATCCACATGTAGCTAACTCCTTTTAAGGATGTTTTTTGCCAAACACTGGCATACTGAGCATATATTCATGGCATATTTTTTAATGACTTGCTGGTTTAACAAGCCAAGGTATGCTCCATCTGAGCTGAGGTGCGTTGTAGGGCACGCCATTGAAGGACACTGGTTTGAGCTGCTTTGCTCCAGCTGGCCCAGGGAGGAGTGCTCAGCCTGTCAGGAGAGCAGATCAGGAGCTGTGTCTGAATACGTTACTGCAGGGCTCTGAATCACACTGGCCAGGGAGGGTTGCCAGCCACCCCTCAGATTCAGCAATCAGTCTTGGGGTCCTTGCCAGCTCTTTTAGCTGGGAGGAGAGGATTTAGGAGAAATTCTGTTACTTCTGGTATAGGGCATGCTGCCAAAGAGACAAGAGTACTGCATGTTCTTGACTAAGACCAACCCTGATTTAAAAAAGCAGAAAGGGTGGTGTTTTATTTATTTGTGTATATTGCAGCAAGGGTTTTTTTCTTATCTGGTTTCATATGACTGTTTTTGTTGATTCAGCTTTTATCCATTCTGTCTCAGTTTTACTGGTCATTTAAATGGTGACCCTATATTGTCACTTGCAGAACAGCAACCTGAGTTATAATTCTATTCACTTACTGTCAACCACATAACAAGTTTTGGGTGTCATACAAGATTTCATGGCAACTATAGTAGATCTTGAATCCTGACAAGAGGCTGACATCAAGTCCTGTTAAGGGTCTGCCTTTTTCAGAGGTCATTAAGTTCTTTGGCTTGTCATCTGATGAAAAAAAAAGCGCTAAATGGTAACTGAATGATTCTTTAATGAAATAAATTCCCAGGAATTTCTTAAAATGCCAAATACAGAGCAAGCTTTGACAACTGCTTGGGGTTACCACCAGGAATTTGCATAGAGAAACTCCTGCCCTTGAAGGCAAGTAACACACAGGAGGAAAGTATTTCTTTCATGTGCTTTCCATTGAGTGAAAAGTTGATGTAAATTGTGGTTGTTTATGTGCAGCTTAACTAAATGGTGTGTTTGTGGCTAGAAGATCGGGGAAGGCTATAAAGAACAATAAGGAAAACCACTTTTGGCTTTATATAGTAACTGAAGAGTAAGCTGAATTGCTTAGCACAGAAGTAAGACTGACTTTACACACATAGGTACTTGCAGGACTCGTGTGACACCACATTCCACTCTTGAGGGGCAATATATGTTTGCAGAAGCACCGTGAGTCAGCACCCAGGTAGGTACTGAACGCTGCAACCAGCTTGCAGGTATTCTGCTAGAAACTTCCCTGGTTAGGTACATCGGTTGCTGCTTCCTTTCAGCCTTTCATGTTTTATCAGCATATGGAAATCTAAGCTGATATGAAGGAAATATGTCTGTCTAAAAGCATCTGCAGCTGGTGCTGCTTTCAGCCTCTTCTCTCTCAGCCTTCATTCTCTTCTAATTCATTTCCTTCCAAACAGGTGAAATGTCAGCCACTTTGACAAAAGCCTGTGCCCTTGCAAGTTAGCTTTTTGGCTATTTTCTGCCAATTAGTCAAAGAGCTTTTCCTTCTCTTTGTTATGACTGCTTTGACTTTCGTTTTCTAGACTGTGAATTGTCACGTCACGAGTGAGCTCCCTCATGACCCTGATTTTTCAAGGTTCCATCTGAAGGATGCAGTTTGCTCAACAGTGCAGCTTGAAATTTTGCCCCCCTTCAGTTGGAAGGTGTTATTACCTTTGATGAGGTGTTCATTCTGTCCTGTAGCTGGTTCAGACACATGGGTCTCCATAGCCACATTGAGACCACAGAGGTCTGCCAGGCTTACCCAAAACCCTGCAGACTTGGGATCTGATTGTTAATGGTGTATGTTATAGATGTAATACAAATGATAGAAGGGCTGAGCAGCACTTCCTCCTGTGCAGCATTTTTCTCCTTCATTTGTTACTTTGAAACTTTTCCCATTTGGACTAAATTTTTCCCTCATTAATTTTCTGCTCTCAGGTTGGTTTATGTTTGTGTTGGGTCAAAAACTTCAGCAAAAATAAGTGACCTCTTCCTAAGACTGTGGGCAGGAAAAAACAGCTGTTTTGTCCTTATTCCAGAACTGGAAACCCTTCTGCTGAAATGCCTTCTTGCTTTCATAGTTTAGATTAGGATTTAAGATAGAAGTGGGAAGAGATGGGAGGAGAAGGCATCACTTCTGTATTAGCATGTTTTTCACTGTTCCTGTTAGAATCTGCACTAGTTTATAAATATTTGTGAGGAAAAAAAAGGCAGTAGAAATATGTATGGCAATGAATTATTTCTTCTGAGCAGATAAAAGATGCTCTTCTTCGGATCCATTAGGACCCTATGATTATAAATCTCACCTTTCTGTTCTTGGCAAATGCCTGTGAAGTCACTGGTAAAGAGATGGTTTCCTCTCAGCCGACATCTGCAAGTCTTTACAGTCATTGAATTCTCTTTGCTATTCTTTTGTGAATCACTGGAAATTTGAAAGTACATTCCAGATGAAAACATTTGCAACCTTCATTTCAGCATTACCTCCTAAAGGATACAGATGCTATTTTGCAAGCTGCAGGCTTTTGGGATTAACATTGCCTTGTGGACATTTAACAGCCTTGTACATATGCATCACAATGAACTCTTTCATGAACGCCTTTTCTGTTTCCTTGCTTCATTCAGCTAAGAGGATGAACAGCAATCTGGGAATAGTTTAGTTGCAGCTGGTGTGAAGAGAATATGTGCTTTCTACATTTATGGAACTCTGATGCTATGTATCTTAGTGGGACATTCCAAATTAGTCACTGTCTCTGACTTTTCATTTCTTTGACTATCAGTTGATGTCTTTAGACTCCGTGGTCCACCTCATAAGGGCAGTTGATAACTCTTCATCTCATAGTAGTGGTGTGAAGATAAAGTGACCTAATTGCATGCAACCCTTAGCTGTACGAGGGGGAGGTCAGACATCTGACCTGGGGTTGGAGAAAAGATGGATCTGAACTCTTGTCAGAGGTGCACAACAAAAGGATAAGAAGTGACCATTATTTACTGCAGAAGGAAAAAATTCTAACTGGCTAGAAAGTAAAGTTAAAAAACTGACCCAACCCACAGCAAGAGGGCCTCCCAGAGGGCTGTGCAAGCTCCATCCTTAGTTGTTTTCAAAACAAAATCCTTAGCAACCTAATTTAACATTGAAGTTGGTCCTGCTCTGAGTGGAGAGTTGGACTAAATGGCATCCAAAGGCTCCTTCCAATATAACTGATCTCCTGGACTGTATCAGGAATATGGATAAAGTACAGCTCTACAAGGCCTGTGGCTGGGCTGCCACAGACTCTCTTGAAAAAGCTCTTTGGGATGCAAAATCTGTGATGGACGTAGAACAATAGAATCTGCTCAGGAACAATGAGATTTTAAAATCTGATTTGATGAGACAATTCAGGAATACTGCTTTGTGGAGGGAAACTTTAGTACCATCAGTATGAAGTCAGAGGGGTGATGTTGAGAGATTTTTTTATTAACCGTGTCTTGGCAGCTCCTGGAAACCAGTGTTAACCAAGGAGCCTGTGGCTTGCAGATGAACTGGAGGTTGCCTAAACCTGAGATCCTCTTGAAATTGTAGCACCAGCTTTCCTAAAGCTGCTTTTAGCAATGACTACTCTTTAACTAGTCATTGAGTCTCTCTGTACATTGTTTTGCATAGATGCACAATAAAGAAAAACAGAACTCCAAAGCAATAGTCATCTCTTATCTCCCTCTCAAAGACATTGCAAGCTTTAATAGCCTGAAAAGCTCTTTAAGAGCCTGATAAAGCATTGCAAGCTCTGAAATCTTACCTTTGATATGAAATTCAAACACAGCTCAGAAATTACCTTGGTAGAGCTTTTCTTCCCCAGCAGCTATCATGGTCTAAGAATTCAACAGACAAAATGTTAGGAGGGAAGAAGTTGGAGGTGAAACCTTTGCTGACGTTAATGCTCTTATGAACAAACAGTTGTTTGAAAATCAGTTTCTGCTTGCTCCCTATTTC
>JAOEGS010003302.1:15720-30993 GCA_025447755.1 Corythornis vintsioides
GTGAAACCTTTGCTGACGTTAATGCTCTTATGAACAAACAGTTGTTTGAAAATCAGTTTCTGCTTGCTCCCTATTTCCTTTCCTCCAGAAAAAAGCCTCCGAGAAAAATCCTTACCAACAGCAGTAGCCATAAGGATACATTTTTGAGAGGACATAAAACTTCCTCCAGGACATGGCTTATTTAGTTCTGCACTAATATGTGCTAATAGAAGTGGTCTCCAGAAGCTTAAATTTATTTTCCTTTCCCTAGGAGAATTACTAAAGTATTACAGAGGTCAAAATATCACAGGTATAGCAGGAGAGCAACAACAACAAAGATTTTACCGACCTTCAAATTGTTGTGGGTTTTTTGTTGTTTTAAGTGACTAAGCAGTAAAAGCCAATCCCCTGGTTACAAATGCCTGGCCCAAGCAAAGTTTGCTCCACGAAGCTCATCCCTCCTCCCACACCACAGCAGCTCTGGAAGTGAAGAGGCGCCCCACCTGCTTTCAGCACAACACCCTGCCTCGCAGCACTAGAGGCTTCTGGCCTCTTCCTGCCACCTTATCTCACCTGTGTTAACAGCTGGTAGAAGTGGGGTGGGATAAATGCAAGCAAACCACTTGTTAAAAAAGCAGTGAAGAGGGCTTATCCAGTGTTTCTTTCAGGTTTGGCTCTTGCTGTGGGACAGGCTGTAAACCTGCTGGGGAAGAGGAGAGTGATGGATGGGGTGGCTAAATTCAGTTGGGGATTTACAGCTGGGGGTTTGGAAATGGAGAATTAAGGTGACTTCAGGCTACCTCCTTCTGTAACTCTGGTTTCCAGTTTCCCTCTTGCAGTTCCAGTCCTTGCAGGTAATGCATTCCTGGGGCGGGTGCAGCTTGTTTTGAGCTGCGTGTTTCCGCAGGCCTCACGCAGCTGCCTGGCTGGTTGCCCGGGGGTGCCAGGTTGGGCACGGTTTGTGTAGCAGGGAGCTGAGTACCGCCCCGCACAGAGGGAACGTGTGCTGTTCCCTGGCTGCAGGTCTGCTCTGTAGCCTCAGTCCCGGGCCTGCACCTCGGTCATGTGGCGGGACCGAGGCGCTGCGGCTCCTCCTGTATCCATGCTGCTCGCATCAGAGCCTGTTCCAGCCTTTGCATTGAGCGGCTTCGAGTATGAGCCTCGCCCGCCCAGGTGCTGCAATGCTAGCGGCCGGCGAGGCGCAACCATCGTCTCACTTTTAATCATCTGGACGGCGCTCGGCAGACAGAGAGTGCTTTGCTGCCAGGGTGACCTGAGGGTGGCAGCAGCAGCTCACGGGAGCGTCTGCCCTCTCTGCGCGGCGCTCGAGGAGAGGGGACGGCTGCCGAGCTCTTCAGCGGGAAGCAGCGCCTTGCAGGGGGCTGGCGGCTCAACGTGAAGGTGACACAAGATTGCTGTCGTGCCGCGGGAGTGCCTGTGACCAGGAAGGCGACTTTGCTGCAAAACAAATCGTCAACCTGACCGCTGCTTCTAGGCAGAAGAAAGGCACGAGCCCCCTGTTTCAGTGTCGAGGTCAGTGAGGTACACGTCGGTCTGCTCGCCAGTTCTGAGTTCTGTACCTTCTAGCGGAGACAGGGCAAGCCGTTAGGGTTTGTAGTTGATGTTTGTAAATCAAATCTACAGCCAGCACATGATGGTAGGTATCTGACAACCCAAGGAACCGAGTGCAGGCACTACGGGTTGCAGCAGCAAGGGATCTGAGGGCATAAGTGATGAACCGATGCTTCCATAGGCATTTAAAACCCCGGAGTCCTGAAGCCGCACTGCAGCAGGAGGCTGAGCTGCATAATAACTCATTTACCTGAGGCAATAGACTCCCAGAGGGTAACTTCAGGACTGTGTTTTGTTGCCAAAAACTTGACACCATAATTAAGAGGCTGGGAATGTCTTTGAGTGTTTTTCCTGATGCAGCAGACAATTGTGGACCCCAGTCAAGGTACCAAGATCTCTCCAGGTGTTGCAGAGCCTGCCTGCACACCTAACTCGGGGCTATGGTTTCGAATGTGTGGGGAGGTATGAAAGGTTTGGTGCCACAATGCCAAGTTTCAGAGCACCTGTCTCTACAAATCTGGCCAATGCTGACATCCTTCTGCAAGGCTTCCTTACAAGCCAAGAGGGAAAAGCAGAAATGACTGCATCGAACAGCTCTGTTCATTTCCAGAGCCAGCAGAAGATGGTAGGATCTTCTAAGTAGCTTGAGGCAGCCTGAAGGCTTCACTAAATTACATGCGTGGTAACAGTTTAAAGAGGTTGCTTCATCACAGCTCATTATAACCTTCAAGTGTGCCCTCATTGGTGGTTAAGATCATGGAAGATCTCAACTATATCCATTACCAAATTTGGCCACTTTGCATCATTCTATCAGGATCCAGGATCTTGGAGTTTTGTCTGGGAGGGCCAGAGTCCCACAAGACACAATTCTTACTGCATTACAATTAGGCAATAAAATCTTGAGACCACACACAAAATTTCTTTCAGGCTACATTTCTCCTGAAATCCTTGGGTAAGAACTGAGTAGAAGAGGAACAGTGCTTCAAGTTTGTCCCTTTGCATTTTTTTTTCCGAATAATGAATATACTCACAGCCAGTTCAAGTAAGACTGATGTTCTCCAGCTGCTTTTCCCTGCCATTGTACCTTAGGAGTGCTCAGCTGCAGACAGAACAGACATTAAAATACAGAGGCTCACCTGCTAAGGAAGCCCCCTGAAACTATGGTGTCTTTCTTGTTCTCTCTTCAGATATGACACCACCTACTCCACCTCCTGGTGCTTACTGAGTGAATAGTATACATCCCACTAAGGCATACCTCATACAGGGTCTAAGCCAAATCTGTCTGGGTTGATTCTGGTGTAGTGACTTGTGAAGTGCATTTCTAAAACCCAAGAAACAGCCATGTGACAAAGGCCACAGGGGAAGGTCTCATAAAATGTGGGAAAACATTTGTCTGCATAACTGATAACTGTCTAACAATATGTATGCTTTTCCCATTTCATTCTACAGTATGCTGGGCAGATAACTTTTGGTGATCAGGAACTTGCTGCAGAGGTTCATTAGAAGCCAAAGCTACTTGCTGCTCTTAGAATCGTAGAATCATAGAATGTTTAGGGCTCAAAGGGACCTCCAGAGATCATCTAGTCCAGCCCCCCTGCAGTGAGCAGGGACACCCTTAACTAGACCAGGCTGCTCTTGTTTGTCCAGAGTCACAAACAGTCTGGAGATGGGACTGTTGAGAGCTTTTGTTTGAATGACTCCAGCTTTTAAAAAGTCTCTGACAATGGGGCTTCACCTGAAGGTTGGAGGTAGCAGGACAAGTTGCTAAGGTTGTCCCAGTCCACCAAGTGCACCTTCATGCTCCAGTGTGTGACTCCAGGCAGGGGCCTTAATCCTGAAGAGCCTCTCTTTGTATATATCCTTATTTCCTGCAGATCCACTGGTTATAAACACTCATTGGGCTTCCTGGTAGCACAGCACATTGAAAATTAATTAATTATTATAAAATATTCTGCTCCTCATGTTAATTATTTTCAGCAAGAAGCATGGATGCTGACCTCCCATAGGTGGTGAGACACAGAGGGTGCAAAGGCATTTTGGTGTAAAGCAGTTACAGGAAATAAATCAACCACATCAATTGCAGTTTCTTTTTTTTTTTTTCTCCAGGATGTTAGAGCCAGCTGCTGTCCTCCTCAACTTCAGGATGGCTAAGATGACTCTATTAGCTCTGCTTAGCTAAGATTTTTGTAGAGAAAGATGAAACTTAAAAGCACAGGGTTACAGACAACACAGAAGTAACACCTTAAAAACCTGCCAGTGCCAAGTCAGGAGGAGGGATTTGATAAGTGCTGCTGACAGCAGGTTTAAGGGTGGAGTGCCACCTTGTACTTGCTAGTGGATCTGAGGAGCTTCAGTGCTGGAAGCTCCAATGCTGTTGTAACATGGGGTCTTGGATACTGCTCTTGCACAGACTGACATATGTCAGTGTCAACATCTCATGAAAGTTAAGTATTTCTTTTCATCCTGGATGGACGTGTCTCAGGTCGTTTATCAGCACTTGATGCTGTACAGAGTAACACCAGTTCAGTGTTTTAGGTGCCTTTCAGAAATGCGTTGATTTTTGTTTGCTGAAATTCCTTGTGATTTGCTGTGGCAGATGTATTTGCAGCCAAGATATGAGTGGCTTCCTCAAGTTTGTGAGAGAATGGAGGAGCTGCTAATTGAAACTATGTATTTTGGCATCAGACCCTCTCTTCCTGCCTGCTGTGACTAGCCTGGCTGTTGGTCATGTTGTCCAGCAACTGATGACATCTCAGAGAAAGCACTGAGGTAGGTAAAGTTTCATTTACAGACTTCTGAGTTCATAAGAATGAGATAGTGCATTCCCATGTGGTTAAGTTATACTCTTACAAGTCCCAGCTAGAAGTGTTAGCAAAACAACCTTTGGTTGCTAGGAGGTCTTGTATAGGGATTAATTTATCAGGCTTGTTGTGCCTTCTTTTTGCTGTCATTGCTGATATAAAAGAAAGGTTTCCAAAGCCAAAAGCTGTGATGGACTCTTGTTGGGCTGAGAGCTTTATGTATAGAAACACACACTGAGACAGTTGTGGCAAATGTTAGTCATTACCAAATACTTCACAGAAAAAAAAAATCTAAACTTTGAGGCCTCCTGCGAAAGACGTTATCTGTTCAAAGCTGTTCCTCTGCCCATGTTATTACATGCAGCAGTAACACAGAAATAGTCAGTACTCTGTGAGTATAAAATAGGTTCCTCTTCCACTAAATGGGGAAAAGAGGCCAATATTTAGCTCAAATATTTTTGATCTGATTTTGAAGCAACAGGCTAAGTAGAAGATTTGACTTGCCCCTTGCAAGAGCAGAAGATGCTGTCACAGGCTGCAGCTCCTTTATAGTAGTTGGCTGAGCTGCCCATAGGATAACTTTCTGTTGTATTTCTATCAATATGACTCAAGTTAATAGATGGAGTAGATGGGATGACAGTGAGTCAGCAGGGAAAACAGTAAAGCCATGAGGAGAATGGTAAAACCTAATAGAGCTTGGAGCAGTGTCTTCAACTAGACAAGGATGTGTGCCCAGAGCCCCAGCTGTGGCAGGTATCTTGACTATACTCACACACAAAATTATGCTGATAGAAAAAGTGATCCTTGAGTAACACACCAGCATCTGTGGCACAGCTCCAGGGCTTGCAGTACCTGTACTGTTGCTGATTTTTACTAGTCACTCTTAAGAGTGCCTTTTAATGCAGCCAATTGCAAACTGGCTTTTGCTTTGTACCTCTTGGGTAGATGATTGTGCCCCTGATTCTGGAAGTTGTTTACATCCCTGCTACTGAAAATAGTGGAGACAAGATATCTAAATGTTTTTCGGAATGTGAGACCTGTGGGACTGTTCTGCTTGCTGCAGTGCAAAGTCCCTATAAGTATTTCATGGCCTCAAGGAAAAACTATGATGTGGCTGCAAAACTAGGCACACGTATGTCTCTAGAAGAATAATGACATTGCAGCAGTAATGGAGAAACCCTACTCCTAACCCACCAGTACTTTTATCTAACAGCTGTAGAAACACAACATATGGTTAATGTTTTAGAAATTTAGAAAGTGCACTAATATAGATTTTCAGTTTTTAATAGTTCTTTTAAATGTAGCAGAAATTGCCTATCTGCTCTCCCATTTTCCTCATTAACATGACTCAATCACACTTGACTCCTTACAGATGAATTTGATTAGGATCATGTATACTCTTAGGAACCAAAAATAATGAATCATGACTTGAGTTTATGTGCTGTTGCAGCCAGCATTGTTGCTGCCTATCTGCTGCAGCAGGGAACTAGCAGAAAACTTCTAGAACTGGAATCCAAACTGCTGGCAACAGGCAGTGGTAAATGGCATGCATGAAATAAAGAAAAGCAAAGCTACACAAAATGGAAAAGCTTATTTAAATTATTAAACAATTGCTTGAAATTATTTATTTTCTGACATAGAGCTATAACGGAAACTTTAATTCTGCCTACATGCGTATGCAAATATTTTTGCATATGTTGCAGCCTGTGACCCACAATATGCATCTGTTTGAGCTCACACTTCTGGTTTTATAATGCCAACAGTTTCTGCTCTTCATCATCTTTACTGAATAAAATATATGAAATACTGAAAAAAATACTGAAAAAGACATGATTATAAAAAAAGGGGAAAAAAAAGCATTTAAGCTGTGTTTCTATCTGTAGGTAGTGTAGCTCTGTGTGCAAAACATGTTTTACTCATCACGGCACATGTGAATTCATGCAAAGCTCATGTACACAAACACCAGTGGAGAAGCTGGCAGGGGATGCAGCGTTGCACTGCCTGGAAAAAATGTTTGTTAACAAAAAGAAAGACTCAGAAGGGAAAAGCATTTCTATAGAGACAGCATACTGATATTCCACAGAAATTATTCTGACTTTCTGTTAACCTCCTCTTTTTTCTTTTGTTTGTTTGGTTGGTTGGTTTGGTTGGTTGTTTGTTTGTTGAGTTTAGTTTGGTCTGGTTTGGTTTTGTGGTTTGTTATTTTGTGTTTGTTTAGTTACTTTTATTATGCGTTAATTCTTATTCACACTCATCTCACCAGCGAGGTCCATGAGAGCTGTCTGTGTGAGTAAGGGATGCAAGATTATATGTATTATCCCTGTTATCCCTATTATCATGACAACTGCCTGGGCCTTTAACAAATCTGAAATCCAGCATATTTACCTAAGTGCCAGAAAATGCAAGTAAGAGAAGCATGAAAAGGGAAATGATACAAAAGAAACATCTGCATCAAGATCTTGTCATTTTTGGCAGGCTCTTGGAAAACAATCCATATGTTTAGTATAGCATCATGCATATGGCACTATGTTTCTTTTATTCTACTGGCAGGACTTACCTGGTGTGTATAAGCTTTTACCATGTTTGTAGGATTCCTGCTCTGTGCACTGGCTGCAGGGCCCTCCCTGACCCTTTTGAGTCCTTGCACTGAGTTAGGGGTCACTGCTATGACATGCTTGGTAGTGCTTAGCTTGGAGCAGGTGCCTTTTTCATTAAGTGTTTACTTTTTTCTTCTGCCATCTCTCCTGATTGCCAAGCAACCACCTGGGCTCCCCCTGCCATTGCTTCTTGCCAGTCTCTGATGCTGTTGCTGCAGACCTGGCTGAGGGGTGACTTCACCCTGATTTTGCCCATCACAAGGACACCCTGTGCCTTCAGATCCTTTCCAGAACCATCTCTTCAGGAGCAAAAACTGTCTATAGTAATATATGCAACAACCAGAGTAGGTGATTGTGCTGCTGAGGAGCAGAGTATTGGTAAAAGATATTCCCATTAGTTCAGGTACCTGACAGGGAGTTGCAGTTACCTGTCATTCTCTATGCTGCTGTGATGACACCACATGAATGTTTGTGGCATTGCACAACTTTTTCTAAGGTAAAATGCAGAGCTAGGGAGTCACTTTGGAAGGGAACTGGTAAAGCAGCATTCTAACTGGCCATGGGTGTGGGCTGGTGTTGCAACTACTGTGCTTCCACTGCCTGCTGGTTTATGAAAGACCAGAACTGCCTTGAGTGTAGCTTGCTGGCCAGTATTGAGCTATCTGGGGAGTACACAAAGAAAGGAAAGTTTGAGAAGCAGGAATGTATTTCATACAAGGTTTTTTTTGGAATTTTTCAAGTGCAGATATGCCAAAATGTTTCCACTGGAAACTTTATATAGAATGATTAATGTAAAGGGATTCTGCAATCCTGGCATCTCTCTCCTCTCCCCTGAGAGCCATTATAGCTTATGACAGCTCTGTTCTGCATACAGGGAGCATCAACAGCTGGAAAGTGTAATTTGTTAGTCTTAGTCTTTCTGTAGCTCATTTCAGAGACTCTACTGGTGAGGAGCTCTTGTCCTTTTACCTTCAGGATGGCTCAGAATTCCTCTTTAGGGCCAGAAATCACTGAAACATCAAGCTTACATCAAGCTGGGAAAAAAAAAATAAGCATTTACTATGGTATTCAGACCTGTTCTGGGCATTCCTCAAGCTCCTTCAAAGGACAGTCAGAGGGACAGATGCATAATTACAGCTCTGGGCACTTTCACCACTGCTCTTTTATTGAGTGATGCTCTTCTTAAAACACCACACTTCACACCCCCTTCCTTTTTTTTCTCTTCTTGCCTTTCTAAAAATTTACCCAAGAGGTTTCTGATACCTCTTGGATTTATGGTTACTTTTTAACCTCAGGGTTCTCTAAAGAAATCCCATCTCTTTCTTGCAGGGCTGGGCTACTGTGTGCTGGTCTGACCATCCTTGTCTGCTTCCTGCAGTTCCTGACCCATGGTTTTGATGACCACACAGTGGAAAGCAGCTTTCTCTGAGAGGGGAAGACTGCGGATCTGTGAGTTTAGGAAACACTGCATCTCTCAGGGCTTCCAGTAAGGTGGATTCTGGGACACTTATTTTGACTGGGTCTTTACTGTAGCGTCAAGCTGTACTGGACAGAGGGTTTTCCTGGTGGCTGTATGCCTTCTCAGGAAGGAGGGAGGAGTCTGTTTTCTCTTCTTCCCTGGCTCACATGAACTATTTCCATAAAAAGGCCGAGATAAATCAAATCTGTACATAGTAACCAGAGAGACCTCAGTGATAGTTTCAGTCCTACTCTGCCAGCATTCCCTGTATGTCAGAGGAGTTCTTGGATAAACAGAGCGAAATAGAAAAAAAGCTGTCAGTTACACCCAGTGACAGCAGAGATGGACTGTCCTTCCCTGCATTCCTCTGAGGGCTGTGGTCTCTCCCCCTTGCATTGACTATGTCTGGACTCTTGAGCATCCTGAGGTCCTTCTGCCCCAGATGTTTAGAACCTCCTTCAGATGTTTAGACCCAGGACCTGTTCTGGTTTTTGCATGTCTCTGTGTGGGATCTCCTTTCAGAGGAGAGAGGATGCATATTCATGTCTTGTTCTCAGGACATGACCAGTGTGCCCACCCTGCCTGCTGGACAGCAGCGAGGTGGCACTGCCAGCAGGGCCCCTGCTGTCACCAGCAGCCCCCTCCTTGCCAAGCAGTTCCTACTCAGCCCTTTTTCCTACAGATGCCCAGGGTTTCTGTTTAAGGAGCAAATGAATCTGCCACATTAATCTCTTGTGATGGGATTACATGTGCTACTAATAAAAATTGCCATCAACTTCTAAATTGAGGTGCTTAAAACCCACAATGAATACATTCTGCATTCATGAAAAAAAAACCACCAGCTTTTTTTGTTGAAATTTAAATAGCCCCATGAACTTTTGTATCATGCATACTATTTTAAAACTGTAAATTTGTTTCAATTTTTCCGTTGTGGTTATTTTCATATTTCATTATGGTCTTACATAGGCAAGCCTTTGGTGTTTTCATGTAAAGGATTTTATGTTTCCAGGCAGAGGTTTTCATGCCCAGCTCAATAGGCTTGTTAAGAATTTAGTTTTCAGACACCCTTTTCCACATTGTACAAAATCAAAAAAAGAAATTGAAGAAAGTATTAAGGCACCAAAAAATTATTCCTGACTTCCAGAAATTTGGATTGTGGTGTTCTCAACGTTTTTTTTTTTAATGGAAAAAAAAAAAAAAAAAGGAGAAAACATAAATATGGGCAAGTTAATTATTTTCTGTGATTTCTGTTTTTGAGTAAGTCAAGCGGGACTCAGACTGACTAAGGCCAAATGTTGTGTAATGTCATAGATTATAAACATGGCCTGAAACTGGATGATAAATTCTATAGGCAACATAAAGGCATCCTGAAAGCCCCAAAGCTATTTAGAATTCTGTTAAGAAATGTGCTCAGCAATGCTCCAAACAAAATTTCCATAGCAATGAAGGATAATTTATTTGTAGCTTCCACTCTTCCATACTTTTTCCTGTGATGTCCTTTGTGCCTACAGACCATAGAGCTGTTTCATTCTCTGTTAAGCCTACACAAAAGTCTTTGATTATTCTGCAAATCGTTGATATCTGTTGTGATGCTGATTTGCTCTGGCCATTCCCTTTCCTATTGACTAGTGCACTGTCTTTGTTTCATTTAGTTTTCCATGCCTCTAGTTTAATAATGTGGCTGACAGGGATAAGGGCTATATTTTTGATATATGTTTGTATAGTGCTTGGCACGATGGAGTTTGGTTTCTGACTGTGTATGTAAAAAATAATTATGTTGTTTCCAATTCTTTCAGTCTCCAGTTTTGTAACTGTGTCAGAAGTTCTCTTTTAAATAGTTAGAAACAAATTATTATTTTAGCAATATTTTCCACATCAGTTATGCTTTCTTTTAATAATCTGAGCATTTTCCAATACTCATCACAAGTGCTGTGTTATGCCTGTATTATTTTCCTGGTTAAAAGCCCAAGACTTAATGATATGCAGATCTGCTCCAGATGTCTGAATAAAACTGCACAGTGTTACCATTGAAACCCAGGCACTGTTGCTTTGGAAGTACTGCCATGCTAACGAGAGGCAGGTCAAGAAGTATGTGGCTTCTAATATATCTGGCATATGCCCTCAGTGTAGGCAGTAATTTAATCTTTAGTGTTATCCCCTTGGAGTATTTACCTAGCTCATAATACTTAAGGGATGCCCTAGTCTTAGCATAGGAAATGACATAAACATCAGAGGCGTCAGACTGCTGTCGTCTATGAGGATCCCTAATTAGTGAAGCCCACTATTCACTGGTTCATCATCATGCCTGGGCTCTATTATTATAGTCAAGTTAATCTCTATTTCCTAAGTTGTCTATCAGGATCTACTTCTGTATTAAACCAGATTTTAATCCTTGTACCCAGCTAAACATAACCACAACCTATTTATATATTGGGCTATCCCCAATTAAACTGAAAACCACTATAACCTAGTTCAGCCATTGGGTAACACAGAGCATTAGCAGTGGTGACTATTTATATCGTTAAGATGTTTCAGACTTTCTGCTAAATAAAAGCTTGGACTAAGCTTCTGAACGCTTGCTGTCACAGCCACATGGGCTTGAATATGTAACAATATGTTGGTGACCCCCAAATATTCTGGTCTGGTCTGTCTGAGCTGTGACCTCCTGCATGTTTCCTGTCTGGGATGGCAGTTGAAATCCTGACTTACCTGAACCCTACAGGAGGCAGCTCCTGTGGCAGCCATGAGTGTTTTTGATGTGGTTCTAAACTTGGAAAACAAGGTAAAAAATGCAGTAGAAGTGGTATGTCTTTTCTGTGAAGTGTAAGAAGCATCCAGGCACCTGTGTAGTACAGATTTTGCTGAACCAGGAATGTGAAAGTTTACAGGGCATGAGGTGTTCATCCCCCATGGAACATGTGGACTTTCACTGATGTTTTCCCTTTACATAATTGGGATATGTTTTTAAACCTCAATTAAGCTTGATTTTGACTTATTTTAAAGTTGACTATTGTTATATAGCAGTATGAGAAGAGAAGGAGGCACTCCGTAACAGCAGATATCTGAAGATGTTCAGTTGAGCTGATAGAGTTTTTCCATGTGATCCTCTAATGAATGAACACTTTGTCCCCTAAGGGTGCTGCTCATTTTAGCTTCATCTTTTTCTTAAGCTGCAAAGGGAGGGAGACCAATGTAGCTGCTCTGCTGCCCCTTCTGAAGGAGCCTATTTCCCTCCACTGACTCACTGAGCCAAAGGTGCCCTTGTGACTAGCCTGCCAAGGAGGCAAAGAGATTCTGGAGGCAACTTCACACTGCCCAGAAGTGGTGATGTAATTGCCAGCAGCTTAGTCTTGGGTCAGAAGTCAAACAGGAGTGGGCTTGTGGCTAGAAGATCAAAATATTTTCTCAGCCTTTTGCAATGGGACATGTCCATACTGTTCCCCCTCAAGTCTCTCTTTGTTCACTACGGTGTGTTTTATCACCTCAGACCATGTTTGTGGTACACTGGGCCTTACTCTGTGATGCCACATAAGCTTAAAATCCATCAGACCGTGGCTGCAGAGGCCATGCAGTGTGATGGGAGGGAGTGGGAGGCCGTGTGGCTGCATTGCTTGCTCTGCTGCATTGGCCAAACTGTGAGCTACATAGAGCTGAGATTTGTAGAGCATCAACAAACAGGTCTAGTTTATGACTTATGCTAGAATTATGATCCTTGAGCTTGTGACTTTGAATTAGAGCTTTCTTTCTTTTGTTTGGTTTGTTTTTTTTTTGTTTTTTTTTTTTTAAGCTTCTAAATCTACCAACCTGGTCATTGATTAAATGTCCGGCAACAAAGATGATTTGTGAAAGGAAACCAGGGCTGAGCTACTTTCATGGACTCCAAGAAATCAAGTCTTTTTCCTACCAGTTTATCTGATTTTGTGCTTTTCAGGAATAATGCATGTCAGGTACCTGACTTTGGAACAGCTTACCTAAAAAATGTGCTTGAGCAACTGGTGGACGTTCCCTTTTCTAGATACTTGTGTCTTTGAATCAGTTGCATGCTCAGTGTCCTTTGCTTCATCAGAACAAGTCCTCCCTTACTAATGTGAAGCTTTGTAGCTGTCAGTGTAGAAAAATGCTCAGAAAGCATTAAGTAATGTGTTAATTACCATGAAGAAGGAAAGGTGTGTGACAGAGACCTCGCAGTACCTATTATCACAGAGATGTACACTTTGCAGATAGATGATTTGCACTGGAACACAATGCAGTAGAAAGTGTTAAAGGTTCTGATAGCCATCAAAATAGTTGATTTTAGTTGCCAAATGGGCCCAGCTCTTGTGTTTACCACTTGATTTAAAAATGAATACATTTCATTCAAACAATAGACAGAAAGCAAAAGAGAAGTGGTGGTGGCAGGAGGTTATCCAGCAGGTTGAGCATGGACATATTTATGTGTATGTGTATGTCCCAGCCAGAGGGCTTGAGAAGAGTCTGCTGTAGCTGTGTCACCTCTTTCTGTCTCCTACAGGAACACAAGAACTTTCAGTGCCAAGGAATTGGCTTTGTGGGGTCAGATGGAAGCTGACAGCGTTGTAACTCCTGGTGTTTTATGGAGTATGTTCCCTGAAGAACGTGCTGGCTGTGATCTTCCTTTTGTCAGGAGGTTGGCTGGCTGGAGCAGGAGGTGTCTGTGGTGACGTGCACACTGGCTTGTAGAAGCAGGGCAGAAAACTCCACAAGCCATGCTGCCATATGTCAGAGGCTGTGTAGAAACAGCAGTTGGTGCTTGGTCACTGTGAATAGCAACAGAAGTAATTCCTCCTGAGAAGTGTCCCAGCACCTACTGGGAAAAGGCCCCTATTGTCATCCACACTGAACATGGCACATGTACTGGTTTCTCCAGTTTGATAGCCATGTTTCTTGTGCATTTGTGGGCCTCCTGCACTACAGCAGGATAGTTTTATTCAGTGTTGCATATGTAATGATGACATCTTAAACCTTGCCTTGCTTATTGTCCATTTGAAAAGGCACTTGTAAAAATTAGTCTTTAGGCTGTTAGCCTAAAAAAATAGCCTAAAAGGAAATAAAATAACCTTTAGGCTGTTAGTGGTTTCTTCAATTCATTTGGCTGCCAATCTAGCTTTCAGATAGTGCAGTTTAAGTCTAGCATTAGTGCAGAGAGACTCAACTCCCCTTCCTCTGTGGTCAGAGGGGAGAGAAGCATCTCCATGGTCTACACAACCTGTGTTAGATTAATTACCCTGGAGCTGCCTGGTTAACCCTGTCTGCTTCCCTCTGGGAACCAGGGTGAGTAGTTAAATGAGGTGAAGTGAATGCTGCCTGCAGACCCAGCATTCAGTTGTCTTGCCACAAACACAGTGCAACAGGGATGAAGAATTAGATATTAAAAAAAAAAGAAACCATATATCTTCACTTACATGTTCATTTTCAAATCTTCTCTTTTGGAAGAGTGGGACCTACACTTTGAAAGACATGGGAGTAAAGCCGTGTAAGTAAAAGAAGCGCCATTGTTCAATTAAATAGACATTAATTATGCCTGACTGTGTAGAGCATCTCTCTCAAAGGCATTTTGTACGGCTCCAATTCGCTTGCAGCCTGTCGCTGGAGAGAGCCTGTGTTTCGCTGATAAACATGAGCCTGGGAGCCAGAAGATCCAAACAAGGCGATGAATCACCACGGAATTGCATCAAACACCACGTTACTAGGTGCTGGAGCGGCCAGCAGACAGCCAGTGCTGAACTGGGGCACCAGATGGACAATAGTGTAAGCGGGGAAAGACAAGAGCCCTTGGCCCCCTCTAAGCAAACCATATTTAGCTGTGTTTTTGATATTGCTAGTTGTCCGAGCGGTAAAGAGAGAGCTGGGGAGGGATGTGATGCCTGGACATGCCCTCATTTTCTTTTGAAAGAAGAGAGTAGCTGGCCCAGCCACTGTCATGTGCCGGGCATTTTCACACTTCACCTTTCTCCTAGTGCAGATGCCAATCACAGCCCTGGTATGACCTCGACTGAAACCGGTATGGCCAAACTCACCTCTGATTTGGGCAAACATCAGCCATGTGCTATCACTTTTCCTCAAGGACTGCACCAAATGGGTGTTGGGGCCCTGAGGTCACCCACAGCCCTGCCTAACCTCCCAGGGCTTCCACAGCCTACCCAGGACCCCTCCTACAGCACTGAGATTCCTCCACCTGACAATGAGCCCAAAGCACCTTTTAATGATGTGAAACCAGGAGGAGTTTTGCATGCCAAGATGCATTGGTGAGCTCAGTAGTACTCCCTTTCCATGCCAGGCATGCTTGTCATGTCAGGACAAAAAAAACCCAGGACCTGAAAAGTGAAGCTCTGGCTACCACTTGGAATACTTTTAAAATATTTTTTTTTTTTATTGGCAGGTTTTTGAGGGCTTCCTTTGTTTTTCTGTGTGAGTATGCCTGAGTATTGGTAATTATTTTGGTTGCACTTGATGTCTTGGGCACAACAGTGAAATAAAAATGGCATTTGGAGCAAAAGACTGTTATCTTCTCTGCCTTCAATAGTTCAGAGGCTAACAAATCAGAGACCCAGATTATTCTACTGAGATTTGTGGCCTACAGTTTGCTGATGCAGAATCAGCCTCTTGTTAAATCACCACCATGACTTAGTGCTATCAAATCAAGCTTTTGAAATCTGTAAATCCTGCATCTGTAAAGGAGACCATGACTCTTGAACCATATTGTACTGAGGACTGTGACATACAACAAAGATCCCAATTGAAAAAAATGGTCTGTGCTGGTGCCATGTCTGAAGGTTGTTGTAGCTCAGTATTCAAGGAATATTTATGGCTAGCTCAAGTCCTACTATTATTAGAATATTATTATTTT
>JAOEGS010003302.1:31686-55492 GCA_025447755.1 Corythornis vintsioides
TCTTTTTCTTTTTCTTTTTCTTTTTCCTTTTTTTTTCCTTTTTTTCTTTTTTCTTTTTCCTTTTTTTTCTTTTTCCTTTTACCTTTTTCTTTTTTTTTCCTTTTTTCTTTTTCTGGAATGGGTGGTGGCACTGGATCAGCTCCCCTAGGGCTATAGGGGCTGCGGGTACTCCCAGTGTGTACAGCACTATCCAGCCTGTCATTATACCAAGACCCAAAACGATTTCTGTCCATAGCTGATGCTGTTGGTGGTGCTGCAAACTGGCCAGCCAGCACTGACAAACATGAGCAGCAGAGCAAAATGTGAAATGCCAGTGTTCTGGAGGATAGGAAGGTAGTGGACTTCATTCATTGTCTTCTCAGACAACTAACTGCTGGGAACACAGTCTACTAAGTCAGGTCCCCTGAGGAGAAAAATGAAAATGTACTCTCCTGCTAAATGCATAGGGAATAAATGCACTTTAGGATGTTCTGCATTCCATTTCTATTAAAATAATGCTTTTCTATTTCTATTCAATTTCTATTAAAGTAATGGTTGTTTAGACTGGAGAAGATTGAGAGGAGAACTTACTGCTCTCTACAACTATCTGAAAGGAGGTTACAGTGTGGCTGATGTTGATCTCTTCTTCCAAGTTACTCAGAATGAGATGAAATGGCCTCAAGTTGCATCAGGGGAGGTTTAGATCAGATATTAGGAAGAAATTCTTTACTGAAGGAGTGGTGAGGCACTGAAACAGGCTGCCCAGTGAGGTGGTGGAGTCACCATCCCTGGAGGTGTTTAAAAAATGAGTATATGTAGCAATTGAGGCTGTGGTATAGTGGATAGAGAGAGATGTTATGATGAAGGTTGGACTTGATGATCCTAGAGGTCCTTTCCAACTATAATGATTCTATGATTCTATAAATCTGAATTGCATTTGTCCTGCTTTTTTTGATTTCCCCCCCTTCCCCTGCATTTCTCTTCCCTTTTAAGTTGATTTGGGTCCTCTCTATATACAAGCCTTATGCTAAAAGGTGATTTGTGACACTGCTTTCCCCTTCAAATACATAAATATAAAATGGCTAATTAAGTGTCAGGGAAAAAACACTGCTGTTTTATATCCAGTGGAAAAGTTTGGCTTAATTACTCTGGGCATCACCTGGTCTAATTGTAACCGGCTGGAGAAGGATTGCAGAACTGTTACTCTGAGATGTTTACTTCATCCTGGCTGCAGGGAGCATTCCTTTAAGGCATGATTATTGAAGCAGAGAATGGATAAGGTGGGTGAAAAGCAATCACTCTGAGTTTTAATATTGCACCAGGCAGTAATATCTGAGCACTCATGTGCTTTACGACAGCACCAGGCCTTATGGTTTATCTCTCCTTGTGCCTGTTCTCAGGCAGTCCAAGTTGCTGAAACATTCATCAGTGAAGGGTGCAGAGGGCTGAGCAGGCCAGCACTTCACTAGACTCCACTGATCTATGGGACTGTATTTGGAAGTCCAATCCTACAGTCAGCCCTGTTGAGAAAGGCCCAGTTCATATATTTTGTTAATCAGCCTGCTGTTATCCCTTGCAGTAAGTGCCAGGAGGCTGGAAATGCTGCACTTTTCTCCATCTTTAAAAAAAAAAAAAGGGGAAGTTTTCCCCACAGCTATAGTGATTGAAATTCCTGAGTGCTGACAGCATTCCCTGAGGAGCAAGATCTCTTTATCATGTGGAGGCATACAGTAGTACAGAATGGGACCTGGAGAGTAATTGTCTTTAATTGTCCAGTTGGAAAACCAGAATAGGCTCAGAAGAGGTAGTACAAAGGAAAACACATGTACAAGTCTCCCAAACACTAAGTATTTCATGCTGTGGTTGAGACAATCCTTATGGATGGGTTTATAGAAGAGATATATTGTGTGGTTGCTGGAGAGCTGTGTTTTCTTTGTCTGCCTGGAATTTTATGAAGAAGATATTGAAGATGATGTCTAGCAATTCCTAATCTAACACTGACTGTAATAAACACTGAGGCTTTTTCTGCCTTTGGTTTATTTCTGCTGTCTGCACTGTGATATATAGTAAACACTTGGGTGAGCCCTTAGAGCCTGCAGTTCTTCTGAGACCAGTCTGGCCATAAATATCTCCAGTCCTGCAGTGGACAGGCTTTGCTCTTTTACTCACACTAACAAATTATGGTGGAGAGGTGCAGAGCACAGTGCTCCAACCACCCACTCACCTTCACGATCTCCATGAGTAACTTCAGCTGAGTATGCCAACAGCAGGGGTCTTTTTGCAAACTACTGGCCATGCCATAAACCTTCCCCAGCAGAAATACAGCATTTCCTGCAGTAAATGTTAAAAGCCACTGTGTACATCCTACACAGAGGGACGTGGCACATCATGCTCTTTGGGATTATCCCACAGTAACAGAGACTCAGAGCTTGATGTATAAGAGACAGGTAAGGTGGAGATGGAGGACATGGGACCTGTTCAGCTGTTGCCAAGCGCTGAAAAAAAGGTGAAGGAAAATCATGACATTTTTCCTCCTCTTGGTAGATCTGAATTATTTCCAAGTACACCGATGAGTGCATAATTTTGGGAAAATCTCCTGGCTCTTGAAACGTTGGAATGGGCTCAGGAGGTACCTGAAAATCCTCATGAAAGACATAGGAATCCAATAAAGCCAAAAGGGAAACAAAATATTAAGATTTCAAATGAAGAATTTTGTCAAAGTCTGTTTTTTTTTTTCAGGGGAAAAATCAATAATTTTACAGTGGAGGAATGAGAAAGAAATTCTAGGCTGCAAACACAGTAAGTGATGTTCTTTTCTGCATATGACTCCTCCCTTTATTAAAGGTATGTTGTCAGTTAAAGACTTGCTTTCTCATAGCAAGAGGGGTGAGAAAAATGGAGTAATGTAAAAAAGCATTTTTTTTCCTTGCTCAGAAACAAAGTTTCTCAGACTTCCTATGTGTGGAATAAGAATTAGTCACCTGTTAGATTCAGGGGCTGACAGAGTAACTAGGAGATTGTAAATACAAAGGAAAGCTGCTGGAGCTTGGTTTTGAGCTCATCATAGCTAATCCAGAATCTGGATAATCATAGCTAACTATAGGGTTTGCATATACTTTTACATAAGTTGTGGTACCCTTATGGAGTAGTTCCATGAAAATTTATTAGTTTTCATTTGTTAATAAGTATTTTGCATGTGTCTTTAGAAGTGTCACCCAACAGCATGCATTACATCTTTGGATTTTTTTTTCCTTCTGGCAAAGGGAAATGTACATTAGATATTAATCTTTCCTGTGGACAGCATCAGCACTCTGCTGCTCTGTGCAGACTTTGTGTCTTCTGATGCATCTTTGCCACCAACCAGCTGGAGCACCACTGTGTTTTCAAGCCCTTGCTAGTAAAGTGTTGCAACAGAAGTGAGAGGTGGTTATGCTATTCGGGAAACTGGGTTCAGTCACTTGGAGACTGACAGAGAAAAACAGGATTGTATATATTAGAGCTTTTTTTTTTTTAAAAAAAAAAAACAAAACAACAACAAAACAACACAAAACAAAAACAAACCAGAGAAAGAAATAAAAATAATTTTTAAAACCCCCAAACAGCAAACAGAATAATATTCCTACTTGAAAGATCATTCCAAAATAACATTCAGATATTTTATTCCAAAGAAAACATTTGTCCAGCAGAGAGTTAAATGTATTTTGCAAAGAACTTAATCCATATAGAGCATTTTATGCATTAATGATGCTTATATCATTTTATAAGCATTGGTAATTTTAACAACATTTGAATGAAAAACTGAGTGAGGTGAAATGGCATGTATTATTTTGGTTTTTTTCCACTTTCCTGTTTTCATCACACAAGAACTGTGTTTATTTTACTGGAAATATAACAATCATATGATTTTGAGTAAGTCTTATGAGATTGTTTGCAAGTTTTGCTCTTCTGCACGTCTGTTTCCTCCCAGCTGGGGGCTGGCTGTTGTATGGAAAGGCCAACCACGTCACGGAAAAGCCCTGTCTCAGATCAGATGGGCTTAACATAAACCAGGTTTGCTCAGAAAGAATTAAAGAGGCAGCCCCAAAGCAGGGGAGGATTTACTTCAGCGGAGCAGCGGTTCAGCGCAGTGAGAGCGGAGGACCCGGCTGGCTGCCCAGAGGAGCCTGGCAGAAGTAAGGCAGCGTTGCTTCGGACACAGATCACTGTCAGTGCTTGAGACCCAGGCAGCTAAAAGCAGTATGGGGTATCAGCACCAGTTAGAATGTAGTACGCAGTATGGGACAAGGGCTTATTTGGCTTTGTTTAGTGAGGGATGAGAATTTGTTAGGGGAGAAATCATGAAACATTCGTGTTTGCGATGGTTTAGTGAGTGACTGTTGATCGTAGGTTGTGAGTTAGGCTCTGTTGTTTGACTCAGAGCTGGCTTTTCTCATCTAGCCTTTTTAGAGGGGAATCTGCAAGGAAAAATGCATTTAAAAATTCAACCACAAAAAGTATTTAATTCTGTTTGTGAAGCAGCCTTTGCCTGTTGTGTGATTTCTAGTTTAGTTAAATTTCTTGCTGACAAAGTTACTCTGACTAAGACTGTGCAAGTGATCTCACTTTGACCCTGGTATGCATCACAAGAGAAAATACTGTGCATGTGGCAGTAAGTCCAGATAGAGTGTGCTTTTTTCTGTGCATTTGTCCTACATCCTGCTGTGCTTTAATTTGCAGAAGTTTTCAGAGAGTTTTGTGTGAAGGGGAATAGCAATTTGTACATACTGTTTTGATACTTTGCTGTATTTTTCTTTGTTAACCACCTATTATTTAAGCTCAAAACTGGTCAGCTGCATTTTATGGATAATTATCCTACTTGCTAATATGAGAAGAGAGCTGAGAAACATCAGATACATAGCAAAAAGCATAATCTCTAAATAAAAACTATCACTTTGGGAACATGAACACGTCGAAGTAACTTTCCTAAAAATGGTAGCTGCCTGTGATAATGACATCACTGTCCTCTGCCTCCAAGGAAGGCAAAATAGAGTTTGTTGAGTAAAACATATTTAAAAGCCATGCTTAGACAAGAAGCGTGTATCTATCTAGCTGACTGTGCAGTAAATGAAGTTGTTGATTCAACATCTGTAAATTTATGAGCTCTTGCTTCCAGTGCTACCCCTTGTAGCAGCCTGAACTTGTACCTCCTGAGAAAAGCTGTTGGATTTGACCATGCTCTCCCTCTTACCAGTCAAAAAGCCACTGTGTGGAACAGAATCATTCTTTGTTTACCCAGCCATAAACAAGACCCAAATCCACCCCACCACAACACTTGCTTGCATGGCTCTTTTCTCATACCAGGGTTATATAAGGGTGCAGCAAATGATGCTTTTTTGGTTCCCCAAAATTTTCATTGCTTAACTGAGACGATATGAAAGATGCTGTACACCCAACTGCACAGCGAGTTAGAGGCAACTTGGACCAGTCCCTCTGCTTGCCACCAAATAAGCACAAAGAATGGGGATCAGTATCGGTAGGTTTTGCTCAGAAAACAGCTCTGGTGATTGCTACCCCTTCCTTTTCCTCCCAGGACACAGCAATGCCTCACTTTCTTCAGGGCTGTGCTGTACCTAGCACAGCTATGAGCTTGTAAAGGCCAAGCTTAGGTAGGAACTAGTATGTGAGGGTGGTAATGGTATCATCCCCAGAAAAAAACCTCTGGCTCACTAGCTAGAAATATTTATTTGTGTACAAGCAACTGTGAAAGAGTGCAGAGAGTCTCATTTTTCTTTTGCTGTATGCTAGATCGCTATAGAACAGCAGGATGTGCTGCCTTGAGGGTAGTAAGAGTGTTAATGCATTTCTAAATGTTTTGTGGGTAACACTTGTGATTTCCCTCTTTCTCACTAGGGGTAAAAAATGACCCTCAACAATGTTACCATGCGTCGCACCCACAACAGCAGCCTGCAGCAGCAGCAGCAGCGATGGAGCATCCCTGCTGATGGAAAAAATCTGCTGGTCCAGAAAGACTCCAATGAGTACAACCTGCAAAAGCGATACACCATCAGTCCTGATGAATATTACAGAAAGAGCTGGTCCTCAGAATCATCTGACTCTGTCATCTCCTCTGAGTCTGGCAGCAATTGCTACAGGGTGGTGCTGATTGGGGAGCACGGCGTAGGCAAGTCCTCGCTAGCCAACATCTTCGCAGGGGTGCATGACAGCATTGACAGTGACTGTGAGGTGCTGGGAGGTAGGTCGTTATGTCCTGTGGTGTGTTTGTGCTTGCTTGCAGTCATCTCTGCCAGCAGTAATTGGCAAGGAAAAACAGAGGCCATTTAATCAAAAACAGAAGTAACAAATGTTTGGATCTGATAATTAAAACTAATTCAACTCATGCATCTCTCTTAAGAAAACGAGAAAGCAAAGTGAGTAAGCTAATTGTCAACAATAACTGAAAGCCTCTGAAACAGAAAAATTTCAGATTCCTATGCTTTTTAATTTCAATATACCTGTTGGAAGCTGCCTCATTCTTGCCTGTCATGTTGCTGCACAAGAGGTTAGTTCAGCTTTCATGCTGGTCCAGCATTTGTGTCACCACTTTTTTTGAGAGAAAAAATTGAGATCTTCATGGTCTACAAGAATAAAATGCTTAGAAATAATATATAAAGAAAAGTAGAAAAGCCACTGCTGAGTCCTTCAGCCACCTTCAAAATATTTGTCATTAGAAGTCATCTCAGCCCTTCTGTATATATGAATGTTTGAGTAAAATACATCTCCTCCTCATTTCATATTACTAGTACAGCAGGGGTTCCTCCAAGGGAAAAACATGTAACGGTCCTTCAGCAGTGTAAGAATAGTCATGGTGCCAAGACAGAGGAAAAAGGCACAAGCTGTAGGGTTCTCTTTTATGCTTTCCCCTTGCTATCCTCCTCTGCTTTGTTGAGGACTGCAGTATTCTTTAATCCCAAAGATAAAATCATGCAGAAGGTGAAGCTGTGGCACTAAATCCTGAGCTATGTTGTATACAAGATGTTCATGTGGAAGGGTTGTGCTGCACAAGAAACTTGCTGTGGCTCTAATGACACAGGTGATGTCACCTTTGAAGGACATGCAGGTTGATGACTGGTTTTGTTCATCAGTGTGCAGGACTTCCCTTGTCTCTCCTGTATACCTTCCCTTTTCCTGCCTGTACTCAGTGTGATGGTGCCAGTCGTAGCACAAAAAGTTTCTGGGCTTCTTTTCCAGCCTCCATTGGAGCACAGGGAAGACAGCTTTTTGTGTCCTCAACTCTCCAGTTAGGAGAGGTTTTGCCCAGGATTTAATACCAGTTTCAGGAAGTTACCACTTGCATCTTCCTTGCTTGCTGTCACAGACTGGAGGCACAGATCTTTGTGCCTTTGCAGGTTTTGAAGTTCCCCACTGTGCAGTGACTCTGAACGAGTTATTCAGGTGTGCTTTGTCTTCAACTTCTACAAGAAACTTTACCCATAGCTCCTTAGCATGGAGTATATCTGATAAAAGTTTTCCCAGTACTACATGAGCAAACTAGAGTAGGACATTTGGGCAGGCAGTGCAAGAATGCAGCTGGTTTGCTTTGCACACCCTGTCAGTTTTATTCTCCTTCATGCAAAGCCATATGGTTTCCTCTTTCCTTTGTACTCCCAGAAATATTTCTTAGAGTGTAACAATGACAGATTTTCAAGGCCAGCTCTGCTGAGGTGTTGGAAAATTTGCTGTTATAGCTCTGCTTTTTCAGTGTCAGCTCCAAAAGAAACATGAGATTAACTAATTGCTCACTTTCAATGTGTTCTGTATCCTTATGGAAGTTCCTCAGGATTGATGAAGGTGCAGATAATTTCTGAATATTACTATTTGGGCATAATATTTTTGAGGAGTGTGACTACATATTTGTAGCCTGTCCATGTTTAAATGAGTGAAGGAGTCCTTTGAATGCTATCCTCTGGTGTATATGGAGCTTGATCCCATGCAGATGCTTGGTCAGTTGAAGAAAATATTCTCCAAACTTTAGCTTGCAAAATGGAAATTTAATTTCAAGAGAAGATGATTTCAGGGTAGCCAACTCACGGAGGAAATACATCTGCTTTTATGGACAGTCATTGCTACTCACTATGAGATTAAGCTAACTCAGGAACACAAATGTCATGCTATTGAGCCTTCAAGGGGAACCAATTCTGTTGACTATCTGTCTTTTAATCTCACGATTTTAAGCTGTGTCGAGGTAGGGCTCTTTTTTATTTATTTTAAATATTTTCAGATTATTTCTTCACATGGATGTAGATTCCTGGCTTTGAGGAAAGGCTCTGATAACACTTTAGGGGAAATCAACTCCATTAGTGCCCTGCAGAAGTTTTGTGAGTCAGGGGTTAAGACACAGTCCTATCTACAAATTGATCAGAACAGACACCTTAAACACTGCGGGGGAGGGGTGGTATGCTTAGAAGCCCTAAGCCTGGCATTTTTCACTGTCCATCAGTGCAAGACTAGAGATGGGTCCAAACATCATATCACTCATCTAAATGTCCCTAGACTCAGGGAAAAGAAAGATCAGGATTTGAAGCAGAAGGTAGGCTGAGATTTCACAGTGAGGTTTGATTGAAGTGATGAGTAGAAGCAGCTCCCCTAGATCTGAGCAGAACTTTGTCACTTTGTATTTGTAATCTAGGTATTAATTTTTGTGGCCTTAGTACAAAATAACTGCACTTCTGTGGTTTCTTGATTCTTTTGCTTTTGGGCATCAAGGGTAATGTGGGAAACCATGAAATGGAAGAGAACTAGGATGTAGCAGAGTCTCGGTCTATCTAAAACTCAACAACTCTTGTCTCACAAAACCCCTGTCCTCATTGCTTGGTAGGCCGTTAGCTGGATTGCTCTCAGCAGCAGTGACTGTTCACCCGTAAACTGTCCCTGCTAAAGTGAAAGCAAATATTTTCCATTACTCAGCCTTGCTGGACCCTGCTGCTCCCATGGGGCAAATGTTCAGTCTTTGGTTATTTCTTCCACTAGTTCTATTTTTTCTCTTCCACATAAGATAAAGAGAGTTATCAGACAAAATAATGAACATTTTGTTTACTGATCTTTCAGCCTCCTTCGTATATCATGGAAAGTAAGACAACCAGTAATGAAAAGAGGGCAGGTTCAGTGCTGATAGAAATGAAAGGACTGAATGTGTGCCAGCATTAAATTTGGCTCAATAACTTGAACTGTGAACAAATGATAGATATTCAACTACTTGTTTTTTGTAATGTACATGATGGCATAAGAGAATATATTACCAACCTTTTTGCTTTTCTTTCCAGAAGACACATATGAAAGGACCCTGATGGTGGATGGGGAAAGTGCAACCATTATATTGCTTGACATGTGGGATAATAAGGTACTTTTATTTGTTCTAGTCAAACACCAAAAGAAAAGTTAATATGAGTCACTGAAAATATCAAAAGTAGATCTTCTGGGGGAAAATAGGTGTTTTCCAGACTTCCATACTTCCCATACTTTCCCTCAGGGAAAATACAGGATTAGCTGCACCCCTGCCCTAAGCTAGACATGCCTATGGGCTCTGCGGTGTGAACTTGAGAAGCACAAGCCTTCTTTATTTTTTTTTAATGATAAAACAAAACATTCAAGCCATTTTCCAGACTATGTTCATTCCAGTCTAGAGCCAGAACAATAAATTATTTGGGGCAAGCATCACCTTCCTTTGTGGTGAAGCATTCCTGCCGTCACCGCATTGGAATTTCTTTTAGTATAACTGTGATTCAAACCATAGCCATTACAGTTCCAGCAGGAATGTAACCCAATGTCACACTTTCTAAGTAAAATCTTCTCCAGCTATAACAATGTCTATTTCCTTTGAACAGCATGAGGGAGAATGGATTCGCGACCACTGCATGCAAGTGGGAGAGGCATACTTGATTGTCTACTCCATCACAGACCGAGCGAGCTTTGAGAAGGCCTCTGAACTCAGAATACAGCTCCGCAGGGCTCGCCAGAGAGAAGACATCCCCATTATTTTGGTCGGCAACAAAAGTGACCTTGTCAGGTGCCGTGAAGTTTCAGTGGCAGGTAGGAAAATAAGGATAAAAATAATGTAAATGTGAAGAGTCATCTAGCAGCTTTAGAGAGAAATGAGAGAGCTCTGGTTGAGGGAGTGCACTGGCATCAGGACTGGGCAGGAAAAAAAGCAGTAAAAGAGCAGAGGACTGGAAAAGACGGCAGAGGACTCGGGGGGGGTTCTGCCAGGTCCTAAGCCTCTCTTAGTAATGCTGTCACATGTCAGATAATCTCTTCCTTAAATTTATCAAGTACCAAGAAAAACAGCTTGAATTACTTCCCTTCCAGCTCCTAGTGTAGGACCGCTGCAGCAGGTGATTCCTCTGGTGCTGGAAACCATTTGGAATTCCAATACATGTTTGTACATAATGAGTTTAGCCCCCTTTATTCTGCTGGCAAAGATTATATCATTTTAATAACCAGTTCTCTGTTCTCCCTTATGAATTAAAATTCCCTCTCACTTTCATATTGTTAGTCTGGGCAAGGACTGTGCAGCCTTTCAGGAGAGGTCTCCTTGCTGCCTTGCCCTGGGATCATGAAACAGCCCTCCCTCTGCTGCACAGAAATGAGTAACCACTAAGCCCATAAATAGAAAGGGACTGCTGAGAAAGATACTGTTGGCTTTCAAGGTCTGCAGTTAGTAAAATCTCTTCTTGGAGAGGCTTCCCTCAGGCTTAGGTGACAACATAACACACAGCAATGCATTAGATGATCTCATCCTGGCCCATGAGTTCCTCTGCTCATAATTTTCTTCTCTCTGCAGCTGTTCCACTCTTCTATTTCCCAATCAATCTAGACTTCAATTTTTTTTTCTCTGGACATATACACAATTTTCCTGGCCCTTGTCATGGCTGCCCAAAGAGAAGAGTTTGAACTGAGGTAGCTCATCAGGAGCCCAGAGATGCCTATTTGCCTTCTCATTCCTTGCTGCCCCACTTGAAAAATCTTTTGAAAGATGACAGATACATTGATGTCACTTTAGTCATTCTGGCAATTAATTCACAGCAAGGCAGAAGATAGAATAAACTGACCTGTGTGTGACAGACATCTGTCAGGTTTAGCTTAGGCCCATATAATTCAGGATAAGAACTATGATTCCAAATGTGCTGCTAAAGCCATCAGCATAGTTTGCCTTCATTTAAGGGTTTTGTACATGTGTCTTTTCACACCAAAGCTGCTACTGTCCCAAAACCCTGGTTTACACCCATGACCCATGGAGGGGAACTGGGACCAGCCTCCTCTGCTGTGCTGTGGTCTCGGAGGGTGCTGTCTGTCATCACTCTTCAATATGACTTGAGGAAGTCTTCATGTAAGATGACCAGGTGGTTTTGAGTCATGGCTGACCTCTCAGCCTTCAGTGCCTCAGTGCAAGTTGGTCAGCCTCAGCTCCCTGCACAGCTGACAGTGAGGACTGGGCTCTTCCAAGGGGGGACTCACTCCTCCCTTGCTGGGAAGTGAGTGTGACCCAGAGGAGATGAATCCCAGAATTAGCAGGTGGCACTGGGTGATTAAAGACTTAGCTGTGCCTATATTAGGCTTGAGGAATTCCCCCAGTGGTGCTCGCTCTCCACACGTGATATCCTGCGGCCACTTTGCCTCCCCTCTGCTTGTGACACCCTGTGACATACCTTTAAATTTTGCAGAGGGACGAGCCTGTGCTGTCGTGTTTGACTGCAAGTTCATTGAGACCTCAGCTGCTGTGCAGCACAACGTCAAAGAGCTCTTTGAAGGCATTGTGCGGCAAGTCCGACTCCGGAGGGACAGCAAAGAGAAGAATGAGAAGCGTCTGGCCTACCAGAAACGGAGGGAGAGCATCCCCAAGAAAGCCAGGAGGTTTTGGGGCAAAATCGTTGCCAAGAACAACAAGAACATGGCCTTCAAACTAAAGTCCAAGTCTTGTCATGATCTATCAGTACTTTAAGAACACTGGACTCTGACAGCGCTTGCAATGTTTTCAGGACATTGGCTAACTATGTCATGGGACGATCAATCAATCTATATTAGATTGGACTATCAAAGTGACTTAGGTTCACAGTTATGATTGTGATGATAAGAGCTGGCATAAGACCAGCACAGTGCATGGGAATATCTGTCTTTCTTTAATTGTTGGTAGTTTGAAAAGTATAGACCAGAATGACCCAAAGTGATGTTGGGAAGTGTTCTGGAATATACTTTGTTGTTTCCTCTCTCACCTTTGGATAATAGTCTAAGATGCTCAAACTGTCATGACTTGGGAAGTGAATACTACAGTCTTTACTCTTTCTCCTTATTTTTATAATTTCTTTTTAAAAATTGTACAAAGAAATGATGGACTGACTTGGGATCGATCCTTTGCCAGTTGGCTGGTCAGGCTTGAGCACCCACAGCTGAAAAATCTGCATTTTTGTAGAATAGTCACAAAGACGCTTTTTTTTTTTTTTCTTTAAGGATGAGTTTTAATGAGTTTACACATCTCTTACTTTGAAAATATTTAAAGGAAGAATCCTATAATCAAACAACTTTTTCTCTCAAATTTTCATATTATGGGACTGTTTAAAAATCATAGTAAAATTAAAATTAAAGTGCAAATTGTATCAAAGTGCATCAAGTGCAGGATGCCAAATCTTTATAAATCACCTGAGCTTTTTTTAAGAAATCACAGGGACTCCTTGTAATCAGCCTTGAACTTTCTCTATACCAGAGCTATGCTGTATTTATTGTTATGCAGAATAATGAGCATTTTAAAGAGGGGAAATATATTTATTACCAAGTTTCTTAAAAGAATAATGTTAATTTTATTACTGTTTTCTATCTAATATCTTTTTTTTTCAGATATGCAAGTTTTTACTTACATGCCTTGTAATAAAATAAATAAAATATGTGACTGACTTTGAGCCCCAGTGGGAAATCCCCAAGAATTTTTTTCAAGTTGAGAAAAAACTTCAAATGTTGGGCAAGATTGCTACATGATAGGTACAGTGAGGATTCTTTATATCCCTGAAAACAGGCTGCTTATCAACCTAGGGTCACAAAGCAATAACTGTCCACAGCCCCAAAAGCTATGAGTGAATGATACCCTTCAGGGGCAAGCGGGGCTGTGGTGATGGAGATAAAAATAAATCATTCTTAAAAAAAAATATCTGGACATTTTTCTGCATTCAAGAATGGAAAAGCAAAACAAACAAAAACAAATTAAACAAATTTTTAAGATTGTTTTTAATAACTGATCACAAAGCATATATTTTCTTATCTTAATTTTCTTACTCTTATTATTCTGTATCTGTCAAGCTATGGGCCCAACAAAAATCCATGTTGATCATACAGCCTTTAAGGGTAAAAGTAATCTGTGTTCATGGCATCACTGGATGCATAGATAGTATCATACAAATTTGGAGTTACCTAGTGAGTTTTCATGCCCTCACTTGTCTCCTATTCCTTCCCAGGATACAAAATTTCCTTGATTTTTTAAATCAATGTGTTAGGCCCATTCCCCAGAGCTGTCACAAGCTGCCATGAAGAGCCATGCAGTAGTCTCACAGCATGTCATGTCACCATGTTTTTCCTGAGGCCATGGGGAACAGACACCACTGTAAATCTCATTCCTGGGGCTACTGCTGGACCAGAGCTGGTCCTTCTGAATAACAGAGCATTTGGGACAAAATCAATGTTAAGAGCTGCCTCCACCTTGCATGTCCTAGTCAACCTCCCATTTGCTCTCTTGATCCAGCTTGCAGGTTCCTGGCTTGTCCTGGATTTTCAAACAGCATGGAGAAAGCTGTAGGGTGAATAACAACCACCAGCAGCTCCTCAACAAAGCTGTTGCTTCAGTTTGCTCAGGCACCATCAGGGCATGCTACTGTTTGACCTCTGTATGAAGAGTGAGTTGGTACTGAGGATCCACTCTGCACGTGTCAGGGCTTTTATCACTTTTGACCTCGTCTAGCCTGGTACTCTGGACTGGATGGCCACCTGGGGCTGCAGTGCTTGAGTTGCACTCCTGAAGGGCACTGTGATTTTCACCTGAAAGGGACTCAATCTCTGCTATGATCTACACAGCTCCATAATGCTGGGCATGGGGGGAGGGCTCAGGCTTTCTTCTGCACCTTATAAGATGAATATGAGTCACAGTTTTAGCTGATCATCACCATATGATGAAGTACAGAAATGCTTACTATATATAACAGCTGGTGTACCTGCAATGACTAATTAATACTCATTTAATCTGGAATGCTGACATCTTAAACCCTTAATATCCACAATCCTGTTGCTCCTCTCAGATGTGAATGTCCAAAACTGTGGAATGGATCAATCAGTGATTCCAATCACTGGCTATTTATTAAGTCAGGTCTACAATGACAAACCCTAATGTGATAATTACAATGCTGGTCCCAGAGATCTGGCAGTAACTGTGGAATATGTGAGTCACAGCAGTGAGAGCACCAAGGCCAAAATGGCAAAACCCACGGAGTCCAAATAAAACAGAAAAAATACAGCAAAAAGTCTAAGAACACACAAAATGCCAATTATAGAATAATAGCTGTTATAAAAAGCTCTTTTAAGAAGATAGATCAGATCAGCAAGAGGAATTAGGGGCCATGTCCAGCTTTAATTACTTAAAAAATGACAGATTAACTGCAAGAAGAAAGGTTTAGTTATGCTTTGGAACAAAACTACACTAAAGAATTAATTATTATGACACTGGATTTTCAGGGTGCCCAACCTCCTCTCTCAGTGACAGGCTCACACAGCAGCCTGCAATATTTCAGCATTTATCCTTTGTAATCCCATAGGTAAGATCATCAAAGCAGTGGCTTTTTGCCTAGAGATGCTGAACTTCCGTGTGCTGATTATTTGTGATTTTAACAGTTTTGATGCAACATGTTCCCTGTTGTCACACAGCAAGAACAACGTGCCCACAAGACAGGACACCTGACCTGTGTGGCTCATTTTACAGCACCAGCACTGAGTTGCCACCTGGTTAATAATGTGAAGACAATTCTCCTCTCTGTGTGGGTTTTGCTGAATTGCTTAAGTTCCACTGAACTCAAAATGGACCTCACTTATTTTCTCAGGGCCTGCATGCAATTTCTGTGTCTATCCTTGGCTTTCACTAGTGTGCATGTGTTTCTCCAATTGAGGGTTTTGTTCTGAAGTTGCTCAGGATGTACTTCCTCTCTAAAAACTGTCTGATCACTCAGTGATGGCTAGTAGGGCGTTTTCAAGCTTTGCCACCATAGTATTACTTTAGTTGCTTTATAGCTGTATTTTCAGTCTTCTGTGCTTAAGATTTTCCTCCTTTCCTTGATGCAATCTTGTGGCATGAATGGCTGATTTTGCTCCTCCTAGACTTATTCCATTCAGAAATAAGCCACTGGGGCTGGGATGCTCCCTTAGGACCCATGGAAGGATTTTTGTCAACAGTTGTACTTTGGGGCTACCAAGTCTCACTAGGATATGCATAAAATCCTAAGCATGTGGGCTTCCACTGGAGAAGTGTCCCTGTGATGTGGCTGTGATGTTGTCCTCAGCTGGTGAAACCCTGGCAATGGAGCTGCCCAGTAGAGCTATATTGACATAATCCATCAATAAATACAAAAACACCTTGGCAGGTCCATGTCAGGCTCCTGTCCTTGTCCCAGGTACCCCTTGGGCTGTTGAGAGAGAAGTGTGGAAAGAGCTTGCAGAAAATAAGTCTGAAGGTTAGAGAGCTGATGGAATATGCCCATCTTCATGTCACTGATAAGTGCTCTACCCATACAGAAATCCATCTTTTGATATTTTGGGCAAAGCAAATTGATAATCCTTGGTCTATGGAGTAGGCTGAGGGCTTCTGAGCCTGCCTGCTGGAAGCCTATGGTCCAGCTTCATATATGAAGGTCACTACCTTACTAGCTCCTATCTGCAGCATTTCATCAGAATGGTGATTGAGCACTTCTGTTTAAACAGAAGAGGTTAATAGCAGAGTGCTTTAGATTCACAAAAGTATGACAATGACAGTTCCGGTTTCCAGAGTGGTAACCTGGAGGGGAAAAATGCTTGTTCCTGCTCCTGCTGTGGGAGTCAGAAGGTCTTGGTTACAACAGTCTAGACTAATGCATGCTGTGTGGTAGAACTGTTGCCTCAGACTGTGCAGGCTCTGTCACTGTGTGTTTACTGCAGTGGTTCTGGCTGTCCTTGGCAAAGCCTTTGCCAGGTTTACTGAAATACAAGTAAACCAACAAACTCTTCCATTTCTAATTAAAAAAAAAAAAAAAAGAGTTTAGCATGGTGTCAGGCCAGTATATGCAAGATATATAATTATATGGTGTTGAGATTTTGACCTGGAACCATGAGATTAAAAATTGCAGGTGTCTTCAGAGGCCACATCACTGTCTGCGTGTGATATGTATTTAAAGCAGTTACAGAAATATTAACCACATTTGCAGAAATAGAAGACTACAGTCAGCTGATGATGAATATCTAACCTAAGTAACAGTCTAGCTAAAGAAAATGAAACTACTTTAAATCTAAATAAGAAGAAGCTACAGTCTTTCTAATGTGACTCTCCACAGATATTTAAGGATTTTATCACAGCAGAAGTCTTCCTGCACAGCACCTCTGGAAATCCTCTGGAAGACCGTGTACTCTCCTTTGCCTGCTGAGTCCTGCCACCCCAGGCTGTGTAAGTAGCACTAAAGCTGCCCATGACATCTTCTCTCTCTCTTGTGCTCTTTGCTATTTTGCAACAGAATTTTACACCAAAAGTTACTAGCAAAAGACATGAAGCCAGAGGTGCTGCCCAGCTGCTTGGCTACCATCTATCTGGCCTGACAGCAGCCCCTTGGCTCTAAGAGCATGGCTGAGAGCCAATCTCTGCCAGTCCATATGCCCTCAACAAACAGGGCATATACAAGTAGTGACTGTAGACTCCTTGTCAAACTGGCAAGCCAAGAAGGACCTTGAGGGGCATTCAAGAAGTATGAGTTTCTGTTTGGAAATAAAAATGAAGGATTGAGACAGAGATCTGCTCACTTTGCATTATCTCAAGCTAATATAGTTAAGGTCCTTGAGAATGTTGTGTTTAACTTTTTCTACTGTTTTTGCCTGTTTCTTGCCTTCCACTTGTAAGTCTTCCCTTTCAAAGTGCATGTAAATGAGAATTGAACATGACTTGGAACTGTAACAGACAGTTATCCTATGAGGATAGGAAGGCAATGGCAGCAGTGAGATAAATTATTTGAACTGGTGGCAACACACAGGGCCAGCATCCCACCGGCAAGTGGTGAGACAGCAGCAGATGAAGGGAGAACATGTTGTGCTGTGCCATATGTCCACGTAGCTCAGCTGTGTTGGCTACTGTGAGTGACAGCTGTGCCTGGGTTGTCACCACTAAGGCTGGTCCCATATGTTCCTCCTGGAAGCCCTGCTGGGGGCACACAGGATCATCACAGCTCTTGTCCTCAGAATTGAATTCTATTTCTTATAAAACACCGTATCTGTCATTCATCCAGAAACTTTGTTCTTCCTCTCAAATAGCTCTGTAGCACCAGCCAAGAGAACTTGCCCAACAATTGTCTGAACTTCAGCTTTCATCAATTAATAGAAACCACCATAAAAACAAGTCTTGATTGCAAATGTAATATACATCTTGTGTAACTCCCTTACTGTTGCCTAAATACAGAAGCAAAAGTCACCCACAGAAACTTGCAATGGCATGAAAATAGGATCTGGGAGATGTCTCGCAGTTTGTTTTTGTTTTTTTTTTAGATTGGGTAAAAGTAACAAAACTTTAGAAAAGTACTACAGATACATGAAATTGTGCTAAAGATACAAAGTAAAGTGTTTATATTAAGCATATAAGAAAAAGTATTAACATTTACGAATAAATTAAGAACACAAGCATTTATCTTATATGAATAAAATACTATTTATAACAGACAATAAAGGTATGCTATTTAAACAGAACTTATTTAACATTGATGTGATATTCCTTTCACAGCATTTCTGCTCTGACAAATACTTGTGCTTACTTAACAAACTGCTTTTCTTTCTGCAAGTAACCTAGAAAATATCTACACAAAAATACACACACATAACTTCCATAGTAGGTAGATATTAAAAGCAAAGAAAAACAAACCTAAAACCATCAAACCTGACATTCATTCTTAAAGTGTAGCAGAAAGTCTCCAAATGCCACCATTTTTAAAACTGGATTCCATAAGCAGCCAAAAATAAAGAACAAAAACAAAATAAGAAAAATAAACTTGCTTCTGTTGTGCTCACCAAGTTTAATTTAATAAAAACTAGCCATGTCACAAAGTTACCAATTCTAAGAGTAATTAACACCTTGTAGGAATTAACTTAAAAAATCCTATTGTAGTCAAACTATATAACCAGAAGTTCATCGTTTTTACTTGAAATGCATTTCCATTTTCAAAACCTACTATTCTCACACCAGCTTTTAAAAATAACGAGAATATAAAATACTATATAATAAGCTTGTGTTTCCTTCTTTCTTTTTGAGTGTTACTGGAAAAACACAGAAGGGCTTTTAAAATGGATTAATAAAATAACCTAATTTGCATTTTTTTTAAGTAAAGAAAATTCAATTATTAGTAAAAGACTTTAAAATAAAGCTCTAGTTCAAGAGACAATTAATAAAAATGTCAATGCCTGACAAAGGTGATCTTGCAGTTAGTCACTGCTGTTGCAGTTTTAGACACAATGCTTTCTGTTCTGCCTGTTCCACTGGAAATTGCTCACTGCAGCAGAGCTGAGGGGACTCCAAATGTCTTGGTCAGTGTGGTGCAAAGTGCTGCAACATGCTGTGAATGTAGTTGCCTTGGATGTGAGATGTCTGAGTTTGCCCTTATAGCAGCCGAGGCTTGTGAGGAACACCCTCCCTCTGAGGGGGCGAGGAGGGTTCATACCAGCACAGGGCTGGCATTACCTGTGTGGTTCACTGGGCTGGTGAATGGCTGCCCCCATAAACCACTGTCATAAGGGTAAAAATAATGGGCACACCTCCTGACATTTTCTCAGATGCTAAATAGGAGAAAAAAAACCCAAAAACTGAAACAAACACCCCAAACTATTAGACATTTTTGTACAAGGAATGCAGCAACGAGCTTAAGGCTGAAATAAATTAATTTTTAAAAACCTACTGAAGGCAGAAATCTGAAAACCAAACTAAAAACGAAAAATTTAAAAAATAAATTTCAAAAATATAGCTAGTCATGTTTTGGGCAACAAAGGACAAAAAAAAAACCCCTTCAGTTTCATGAAAAAGCCACTACCAGCTACCACAAAGAGCAATACAATGTTCTTGTCCTATCTCTCCTCTCCGTGGTCTTGTTGCAGTAGATTGCATGAACACCAAAAACATCAGACGTGCTGTTTCTCTTTCTGCAGTATCTGCTCATTGTGATGTTTCATTTTCCAGAAAAAGCAATTGGTAAAAATTTGCTACCAGCACTACTGTTTCATGAATGTAACTCAAAGTCTACAAACTGATAAGAACCTCTTTATGCCTTAGATTAAAGATTGGAGCTAAATGTCTCTGTAGTTCCAAACAGCATACTGATTCATTTGAGACATGCATAAAAAGTTCAGAGAAAATGGTAATTTTATTTTTTGAGCAAACTGTGTTGAAATAAATGTGTTTTTTTCATTTGATAGCTCCTAACCTTCTGTGAATGTATTGTTTCCTTGTGCTCAGAAAAAGTATAATCTTTGTAACCATAAAGAAACATTATGACTCACACAGCAAAAGGTGAATAAAAAGACATTAATGTATACTGTAGTTCTTATGAAGACCTTTTTAAGCTTATCATGACACTTTGGGGCCTAAACTATGGTTTTTTAATACCTGGAATTGGTGGCAGCACTTATTTTGTGGAAAGGAGTTAATTTTTCTTACTGAGATCCTGCAGAATTGGATTAATCCAAGTCTGCAAAGTATTTGGAACTCCTATAATGGATTGTCTAAATGTAGATGTATCATTAACCAGTAATTGATACAATTGATTCAATATCTTGTGAACCGCAGTCCACTCAACACTGACATAAGCCCATTAGAACCAAAAAGTTCAGGCAAACTGTTCATCAGAAGACTGGTTTTGCTTTACAGCTGTGCTGCTGGAGTTTGCTGGTCTCCCTTTGGACTGGGAGGAGAATCCAGCCCCAGTGGTGAACTTGCTGGGCATATGGGTGGCTGTTTGCTCAGCCCTGCCCTGCTCTACCTGTGCTGTGCATATGGGCTGTGAAGTAGCTACGGAAAGGAAATGCAAACCTAGGTGAGAGCAGGCAAGAGATGCTGCTCTGACCCGAGCTCAGCCTGTCACCACACCTTGCTGGAGTCTGGGCTAGAAGGAAATGGCTTTGAACTTCTATTTCTTACTGAAACCTTTAACTTCATCTTTGGGCTTCTTGGGAAGAATTCTGTCCTAAATTCCTGTTGCCTTTGACCATTATAATAACCCCTGAAAGTACAGCATTTAGTTTCAGCTTTGCTGATCCTGAATGTTTGGGGACTAGGAAGGACATTGTCACCAGCAGCCCAGGTCAGCACCACCTCACCTCTGCTTGTGGGCACTGTGATGTTAAAAGCACTAGTTCATCCTTTGCCTGCACTGCCCTTGAGTTGCAAGTGGGCAGAGGTAGTGTTAAATTGATTAATTTATACTGCTGACTGCTCTTTGAAGTTGAAGGATAATAGGATGCAAGTTTGAAATTTTTAAGGTGGGAGATGAAGGAGGGCATGAGGTCATGCAGTTTCCATGAATGTTAAACAAACAGAGGTGTATGTTCAGGGAAGCATTTCCATATAAGTCACAAATGAGGCAGGGAAGGAACTAAAATGGTTGCATTGCAATCTTTGGAAGTACAGAAGTGAACACGAAGTACATAGACTGATAGCCCGACGCCACAGCTACTTAGGCACAGAAATAGACCCCTGAAGTCCAAGCTTGTGTGCAGTGTGCCAGTGAAAGCTGGTTATCCACTGCTGGCACAAGTTAAAATTATGAGGTATTTTTGACATTTTCTATTATAAGCACAGGAATTAGTGCTTTAAATAATGTTCGTTGTGGGTGGTTGCAACACAAAATGTGCACAGTCCTCTCCTGCAATCCTTTAATGGCTCATCCATGTGACTAGGTCTTAATCACCAAAGTAGGTAATTGAAATAAATGAGATTTTTTACAATTGGCTTGAGCCTCTAATGCATGTAAATTCCTTCCAACAGATAAAGGTCAGTCTCAACATTGATTCAGTTTTATCTTGTGAGCCATGTAATTTGACTCTGAAACAAAATAGCCACTTCCCTAGAAGGCTCAAGTCCACTCCTAGCACTTCTTTGGGAGTTCATAATACTTCCAGTGGAAGGCATGGCTGCAGATAGAGCTCATGGTCCTGCTGAGATTGGAGGTAATAGAACCAATCTGTGACAATTTTTTCAGCAGAAAAATTCCTCTAACAAGAATGTGTGCTAAAATGAACCCTGATTTAGGCATAAAGTACCTTCATAGCCAGTCAGAATTAATTCAAATATTCAGTCCTCTGCTAACTATTCCTACTCTTGTCTAAGTATTTAAGTAAGGCAATTAAGTGTCGGAAATGCAGATATTATTTAGGGAAACATACTCTGGGAATTTACCTATCAATAAGAATTCCTGATGAGCTCAAGTTTGCTGCTCATCTTCCAATTACAGTTACAAGTACAAATATTTACGAGATGCACCCTGCTTAAGGGAGACACTTGATATCTTATTTGGCTGTAAAAATTCAACCCTGTGATGTAAAGCAATGACAGTCTGAATACTCTCTACATGGGGAAGAGTAAAACCAAGGGGAAAACAAGCAAGGATTGTCTGATCCCTGCTTAGGGAAAGAGTGTGATTTCATTTAACACATCTCAGCAGAACAAGCTAGTTATAAGTTAAAAAACTGAAGCACTTTTGTCTTCACACTGGTCAAGCTCTCAATTTCTTAGGTTTCTATGAGCATGGCAATAATAAATCCCTTCATTTAGAGGACTCCTCAAACTTGGGACGAGGGGCAGGGCAGAGGAATCATGGTATCTTGGTTTTACTCCTGGGCTTTTTCCTGATTTTTATCCAGTGACTGCTATATTTAACAGTCCAGGCAGCAGAACCTGTGATCACAGTGATAAACAAAGCCCTAGAGACTAGTTTGTTTTATCATACTTATTTTGGTGTCCTACAGGTAGGCACATACATCCAGATGATAGAATGCTCTGAGACCATCGGCTTCACAGGTCCTAAGGGCATCTGCATTTACATATGTATGTGAAGTAACAAAAAAGATTGTCAGCCTGCCAGCCTGATGACTCTTTTGTTTCATAATACTATAATGCTTTCTAAACATACTACATCTGAGAAAAGATTTGGGTTTCCTATTTTGTTTTGGCACGGTGTTATATATTTTGAACAGTGCAAATTGACATTGCTTTAGATGTATTGAGTAATGAATGAAAGAAGTTTAAAAAAAAAAAAAAGTGCTTCTTCTGCATTTATAAAGAAAAATATGTGAATTAGAAATATGCAGTTCATCATGTCTAATGCATGTGCCACCCTAGGATGTCATGAGAATTAGCTAGAAGACACTAACACGCTGAAATAAAGTGACTTTCCCCATGCTTCAGCACAGAGGTGAAGTCTTAATGGCCTCGGGAGGTCTTGCTGTAAGTAGTGTAAACACAAGTAATCCCTAGAAAATGCATTGCTTATTTCGTAGGAGCCATTTGGTTCCATTATGTCATTGCTTGCAAGAAGAAAAAGGGAAACTAAAATCTATCATCTTGATCTGGGCAAGTTTAATAGCTCAGGAGTTTAACAGCATTAGCTCAGCACTTAACAGGGTCCAGGACCTGATGGCAGAAAAGAGGGGAACTTCTCAACAGGCCTCTTCTATCAGTAATGAAGGTGACAAGTCTGTCTGTCTGTGGTGGGAGAGGTCAGACATCTGTGCCTGGGGAGGAAGGGACAGTGACCAAGAGCACTACATGTGCAGGGCAACTTTCACAGGGATGAGGCTGACCAAGGACTTCTAGGAACAAAAGTGTGAATGTTCTGCTTCATCAGAACCAAATATGCTGCTGATTCAGCTTCCTCTTGCTTTGAGGGTGCCTGCATGTACCTAAAAATGAAGCCAGCTTGGAATATCTCTGCCTGAATCCTAGTGGGGATTTATTGAACTGTGAACTAGCATCAGTATCAATGCAAGTCAATAATGAGGTACCATCTGGATGAGGGACTGCTGGAGGAGGTGGCTAGACTGAGACACAGTGTTGTCTAGGGGAGTTGCATCAATATAATAGATATGGAGTACTCCAAGGACAGATAAAATAAGATGCTGCAGACATAGAGCAGCAAAAGTAGTGAAGGAGCATGTGCCTCTTGGTGAGATCTGTGAGCTTCCCTGAGGAAGGACAGAGCCCATGTCTTCCAGAAGATGGGCAATTCACAATGGTAGCTCCAAGGAAGAAAGCAAGCAGAGACAACAGGAAAATATTTTTAAAGTGCATTGGTAAGAGTTGCATTGTTTGGGAAAATTGTAAGGTGCTGCATCTGAGGAAGAACAACCCCATGTATCAATACAGGCTGGGGCCTGATCTCTTGGAGAGCAGCTCTGGAGAAAGAGACCTGGGGGTCCTGGTGGACAGAAAGAGGTGCACGAGCCAACAATGCACCCTTGCATTGTCCAAGAAGGCCAGTGGCATCCTGGGATGCATTAAGAGAAGTGTGGCCAGTAGGTCAAGGGAGGTTCTCCTCCCCCTCTACTCTGCACTGGTGAG